>BGPR01042835.1:0-13130 GCA_013235015.1 Araneus ventricosus
AACAAAGCGTATGGAAGAGAGAGCAAATAAAGAAGAAAAATTTATCCAAGTTACTTTAAGTTCTAACCAATAAAACGAAATCAAATTAAAGTAGCGAGATAAGTATTTTTTTTCAATGGTTTCCTTAAAACAATTTAGTTTGTTTCATTTCAGTGCAATGGATGGATGTTATTGCTAGACAGATTTTAAATTGTTATAACCAATATAAAGAGGGAAATTGACTTATGGAGTAGAAAATAACGCATAAAAGCATTTATAATACCTAAAGTGTCGTAATACAAACTTTATTAGCTCTTTAATCCCGAGGTGTCTTTTTTTCTTCTAGCCCCTCTAAAACAGGCCTTTTTGGGAGGATGCGACATGAATTGGACTCTCTCAACCTGGGTGGTCATTTACCTCAACCCCTGTTATAACCTTCCCTTAAGGCGCACGGAAACGGGCTGCCGTTGGCAATTATAATTGGACCCCCTATCGCTCTTAGCTCCGAAGCCATCTCAGAACCTCACCTCCCCTCAAAAGAAGCCAACCGCCTGAGACCGGACTTCGTCGCTGCTAAGGGGGGACATTTAGACCGCCCGAGACCGCCTCTCTCGGTGTGAGAGGGTTAATTTTTATTTTCGTGTTTCGGTTACGTTATGTTATTGACCGAAATTAATTTAATTACTCGCACTGATTTTTCAAAAAGAGAAAAATTTTCTAGAGATAAATTTTGCATGCATTTTTTAAATATAAATATTGTTCAAATCAAAACCAATGTAGAGATATTTGATCGAGCTAAGCGAGGTCCTGTTTTAACTCGACTGTTCGGCATTTCATCCGTTAGTGTACAAATTTGTTTGTTAAGCTGGACATTCACGATAAGGCTCTTCCAACCCATTTGGAGGGCTTCTTAGCAGACCTTTTCCATTTTCATCCCATTCATTTAGGTGGGTCATTCATTAACCAGGTAGCGCAATATTGTAAAATCCGATATTGTACGATATTATATAATATATGATATTGTACAATATTATACAGTATTGCGAAAATTGTTCAATATTGTACAATATATCTTTGTGCTGCTGGGGTAGTCGAACCGCGCCAACCGAAACCCGATCCCCTAGGCTATTGCGCCTCCTCCTTCCCTCCGCTTTCAAAGTGGGGCTCTGGCCTGATTTCTCCAGATTGACTTCCACCACACTCCCCCATTTTGTGGTTTTCGCTTTTGAGAGAGAACTCGGTCTTCCTAACCCACTATCGTATTTCAGTTTTATGGCCTAGTGTGCCGAATAAAAATCCAAACCGGATGAAAATCCAAACATTTCGACCACACGCACCAATTCTGATCGAATTTTGCCATTGACGAAGGATTTTCGCACGATGTGCGCCAAATGGAGTGGCACTGTTACACCCTTCTTTTCGACGATTGTGGTCTTGAATATTCCGCTTTAAACAGTCACGAACAAACGCGTTGTTCGATTTTCTTCGAATTCGGCATGAATGTTCCTGGATCGTTTATCATTCATATTTCACAATTAGAAGATAATTTATTTGATACAAATAGTTTAACAGATAGTTAAGGTTTCAAAATCGGGAAAATATTATACGTCTACGACAAGCAAGTATTGCATGAAAAAAGCTTTAAAAATTAGTAACATCATCCATAATTTCATATTAATTTTCAGTAGGTAATTCAATTAAATAATTTCAGTGGAGATTTTCCTTTTGCAGTATAAATATCTACCATAAGTCAGTATTGCAAAAAAAGCTTCAAAAATAGTAGCATCATCCATAATTTCATATTAATTTTTAGTACTTCAATTAAATAATTCCAGTGTGGATTTTACTTTCGCAGCATAAAGTGGCAAAATTTTCCGGGTCAAGCCGAAGCAAAAAAAAAAAAAAAAAAAAAATAAAGTGTAAACGGCGCGTCTGGTTATTTTATCAATGCATTACAATTTAAAAAACAAGGTCATTACAATGGATGTCTAAAGAACTCTCATCTTCCTTCCTTTCGAAATGAGTTCGTCCTTTGACTAAGACTAGAAAGCTTGTTGCATGAATTCTCAGTTAGAGATATATTGTATAAAGGTTCAAAGAGTTCACAAAAATACGAAATATAATTTCCCATGGACAATATATTAACATGAGTTAAATAAATTCTGTCTGGAGCAACACATTAATAGAAATTCCCTTTATTTTTCTATATTCTTCTACTATTTAGTTTTGTCTTTTCTGCCCTAGAAACGAGAGAGAGAAAAGGGAAGAGAGAAAAAGAAATTGTTTAATTAATGCACTAATGCTGCACCTTCCCCAGTGCTAATGAGATTCAGGCATAATTAACTCGGTTTCCATTAGGACGATAAAACGTTCGCCGTGCTATTGTGATGGAAAACATCCAAACAGAACAGCCGCTATTTTATTTCGTTTATGCTCTATACCAGGATGTCTGAAGCGTTTCTTTCTCGCGACCCTATTGTTGACGCGTAAAATTTGGCACGACCCCAAAATTTTGAAATAAATAAGAAAAATGAACGCTAATAATAAAAATTAAAAAAACTAATTAAAATTTTTAAAAGTTATTCAGCAACTGTTAGATGAAACTAGCTGATTCGGTGCAGAGCATCTAGTGTCTACTTTTCGGAATTAATATATAAAACAATATACAATGTTCACTATGGTATAAATATATGAATGGATTCCAACTTCATATACATCGAAAACTTCTCCAAGGTTGATTGCTTATAGGAAGTCTACCTATTGCAATGGTTCTCATAACACGACTTCCGGAAAATTTCTACGAATCTTCGCCGTTCATGACCCCTAGAACTCGAAAAAAACCACCTTTCGCTAAAAAGTGTCTGTGAGGGGGTTGACATTTTCATTTCCCCATAAATCCTTTACAATTGAAAATAGAAAGAAAATGTAAATTAGGCGAATTATCGCCTTATCATAAAGAACAATTTTTGCATTTAAACATTTTCGATAGCTGCAATTGCTTAGAAGTTTTATGAGCTGAAAAGTGATTTCCCCTCTCTTCTCCTTCAAGCCCCTTTAACTTAAAGTGCCTTTCAACCTATGCATGTTACCCCTTGTTGGAAAGCTCTCGTCATTTGCAGTCTCTTCCGCCCTCTTTTATTCTTGCAGCTTTAATCTTTGTGAAAATAAAGGGCGAAATGTTATTTTCCTTATATCTCCACACTAAAGGAATCTACCTTTGCCTTCCTGCTTGCCGACAGGAATTTTATTACTTGAGCTCATTTCTCTTTTCCAATAAAGTATATGACAAAATTTGCACATCTCAGTCATATTGTCAGAAATGTGTTCACCTCAATTGTGAATTGACACGATTTGCCCTTCGCTGACAATCTATTTTGACGCTGTTCTGAACGTTCTCTGGATTGTTTGAGCCTATATGCTTCATTTCTAATTCATCTTTTTAGAATCATTTCAGGAATTTTAGAAACATTCAGTTTCATTCACACTTATCAGTTTTGTTTTGAGAACAAACCGATAGCTGCCATCGGTAAAAGAAAATTTAACCTTTTTACTTTCTCGTATACAAAGAGAAAGTATTGTAATCGTCAAAAAATTCGAACTCGAGATTTTGACGAATCTCCACGTTTTAGACCTCCCTGAGTCCGAAAAACACAATTTTGGAATTATGTCTGTCTGTGAACACGATAACTCGAAAACTATTAGAGATATGGGGATGAAATTTGGTATGTGGTCTTTAAACATAATTTGTATGTTTCTATCAAATTTTGGACAAACTCCGTCAACGGGAAGTATGTCTGTCTGTATGTCCGAAGTCGTGCGAACACTATAACTCAAAAACTTGAATAGCTAGATGGATAAAATTTGGTACACAGTTTTATCAGCAGAAATGTAGGTCCGTATCGAATTTTGGGCCAATCCGTCAAAGGGTTGACTGTCTGTCGGTCTGTATAATCGCATCTTCAACGAATCCGCTATCTCCACGCGCATGCGTACTTGACGCAATCTTCTGTGCACAATATTTATTGACTCCTGCTTGGCGCTTTTGTTTTCATCTGTGTACGCGGAAAGATTGTCCTTGAGCCAAGAAAGAGTAGAAATCGGTACGCATTTAATCGGAACGCATCTCTTTAAATTTGATTTTTTTACCTAAATATTTTCTGATAATCATTGGATCTTGGGTAACAATAGGTTCGAATTTTTTTATCCACGCTGGGGGAGGGGAAACAGCACCTTTTTCGAGAAGTATACGAGAAAGTTTAGGGGAGACCACTCCCGCTGGTTTTCTGCCGCCACGTACCTTATCGTTTTATTTATACACATGTTTTAAGTAACTGTTAATGATAACCTCTTTTATTATTTTTCCTTTGATTAACGACCTATTCGAAAAATACACCCGCTATTTTGAAAAAAAATTCGTAAGTATCAACGAGGGCAACACCTTAGCCGGTATCCCCTCTTCAAACTCTAGCCCCGCACCATTAGGAGGACTTTGATCTTCGGCGGATATAACGTGCACTAGGCCTGTATAGGCCTGCATATTCGATACCCAAGGAATCGGGTATCGAATTCGATCGACACCGCGGTTCCGAAGTCGAGACTCTACCATGAGGCCATCGCGACCCTATTTTTTTAAATATTTACAATGTTCTGTTCAGTGACGGAATCCGAGACTGCCACTTTTGGACGATCTTACACCGGAAATGGGTGTCAGGCAGTGAGTGATATGAGCGCATTTCCGGAGTTCTTTGTTAGATCACGCTCAGTAAAATGTAAACATCACCCTTCCATTCTTCACTTCCCCCCTATTTTGATGAAAATAACTCCGCCCGGTACTTGCGCAAAACCGCGGAGGGTTTCCGAATCCGTTGCTAAACAATACATACTATTTTTGCATTGAAAAAATTTGAAAGATGAAGGCGACACGAAATACAGTAGGTAAAAGCAGGTTTTCCACAAGCATAATCATTCACATTATGTTCTTATCACAATTCAGTTTTTTCAAAAAAAATTCAACAATACTTCTGATACATGTTAAATATATTTTCAACATATATTTACGCAAATCAAAATGTCAGTTTAAATAAATTAGAAAAAATGCGGTGCTGGCAAACATCCAGAAGGAAGTTTTTACTTTCTCGTATACGAAGTATGCAAAGAGAAAGTATTGTAATCGTCAAAAAGATGGAACTCGAGATTTTGACGAATCTCCACGTTTTAGACCTCCCCGAGTCCGAAAAACACAATTTTGGAATCATGTCTGTGTGTCTGTCTGTGAACACGATAACTCGAAAATGTTTAGAGCAACGGGGATGAAATTTGGTATGTGGTCTTTAAACATAATTTGTAGGTTTCTATCAAATTTTGGACAAAATCCGTCAACGGGAAGTCTGTCTGTCTGTATGTCCGAGGTCATGCGAACACTATAACTCAAAAACTTGAAAAGCCAGATGGATAAAATTTTATACTCAGTTTTATCGTCATGAGTGTAGGTCCGTATAAAATTTTGGGCCAAATCCGTCAACGGGCTGACTGTCTGTCGGTCTGTATAATAGCATAATTGTTCAACTCCATGCGCATGCGTAAATGCCTGTGCAAAGAAGGGATACTCCGAAAACTTGGCAGTTTGCCAAAAACCAATTCTGGCGGCGAGATTTTGTAAGGAAGCAAACATTTAGGGCGTCTCGTTTTACTTGCGTATTGGAAGCAATCTCTGCGCATGCGTAAGCTATTCTCCTGTTTTCTTCTCCGCACGCGGAACTTGAATTGCTCGAGTTTGATAAAAAAAAAATAAATATTGCGAAGTTTTAATACATGCGTATCTTTTTGAATATGATTCTTCACCTCAATACTTTACTATCACTATAGTCAACAATGAAAAACCTTCTGATAGTCATTGCATTCTGGGTCACAGTTGGTTCGAACTTTTTATCAACGCAGGGGGAAGGGAAATGACAAATGTTTGAAAAGTATACGAGAAAGTTTAGGGGAGGCCACTCCCGCTGGTTATTTTAGGTTAACACTAGCGAGGAACATTTTGGTGTGGATACGTCACTATTTGCAAGTAATAAAGTTTGCAAGATTTGCAGGAAGGAAGAAAGAGTTGAGATGAATTATGCGTAAGCGCATCAAACAAACATCTGAATCTTCTGATCTTATATTCACGCGAACAAAAATGCCACGTGTGAGAAATTGAACAATTAGTGAGGATATTTTAATAGCACTAAATACGATTAAAGAAAAATATATATTATATATTTAATTTTTTCAGATTGTGAGAGTATCATCCAATATTTCTGGATCGGATACATCAACACATTTTATTTTTGTTGTAAGATGCGTCTTAAAACAAAAAGGAATAAAAACTGTCCTCAAGTAAACGACACGGAATAGAAGAGAAACATCCGTTAATTCGTTAACAAAAGTAGAAAATGTAGTTCGAAGTAGCGAATGTAAATAAAATTGCTTAGATATGCACGCATACGAAATAAACATGGTAGGGTGCAAGACACAGCCTGCTTCCCTTTTTACTTTCTCGTATATGAAGTATACAAAGTATTGTAATCGTCAAAAAAATTCGAACTTGAGATTTTGACGAATCTCCACATTTTAGATCTCCCTGAGTCCGAAAAACACAATTTTGGAATTATGTCTGTCTGTGTGTCTGTGAACACGATAACTCCGAAACTATTAAAGCTACAGGGATGAAAATTGGTATGTGGTTTTTAGAAATAATTTGCAGGTTTCTATCAAATTTTGGACAAAATCCGTCCACGGGAAGTCTGTCTGTATGTCCGTGTTCATGTTAATGCGATAACTCACTAACTTAAATAGCTAGGTGGATAAAATTTGGTACACATTTTTATCATCAGGAATGTAGGTTTGTGTCAAACTTTTGACCAAATCCGTTAAAGGGTTGACTATCTGTCTGTATAATCGCATACTTTTGAACGTAGTAACTTCTTTAAAAAATTACTTTGATAAATAAAATTTGGTATGTGGCCTTCTTACCTTTATGGTAGATTTGTATCCAATTTTTCTGTCAATCGGTTAAAAAAAAGCGTTCAAATTGCAAATATCGTTTTCTTTATCTTACACCCAGCTCTAATGGTAATCGCGCCGACTTCTAATTCCACTTCCGCGTTGGACGACCTTCGGAAATCGTGGTATGACGTTTCGCTTATTTTTTGTCTCCACTGCGTTAGGGGTTCTTGTTCGTTTCACTGTCTTTTAGCTTATTTTTTTCTCTACATGTGTTAGGAGTACGAGAAAGTTTAGGGGAGGCCACTCCCGCTGGTTTATTTTCACAATTTAGAAAGTACATAAATGTATATTAAAAAGTTTTTCTTAATCAAAATCATAATTTCTTAAAAATGAGTTACTTTTTGAGGGAAACAACAGAATTAAAAGCAATTAAAAAAAAACTAAATCCCAAAAATCAAGCATTCAATTCCAGTACTCACTTAAATTTATCTTTTAATCGAATTTAGTAACTTGGACGTCTTAAGGGAAGTAAGCTATTCGCATTCCGAGAGAAATGCAATTAACTCCATTCGAGTCGAAAGTGTTTCTTTATGTTCAAGAATTTCCACTTTCCAGTCCAATACGTTCTCTCGCAAAATCAATTTATGTCTCCCGCAAATTCTAATGGCTGCTTCGCCATCGCTGGAGAAACTGCTGCGGTGATGCTGTGTTTGAAAGAGACTTGTTGTAAGTGTACCGGGAAATCTACTGCAAGAATATAGAATGAAAACGAAAGTGATCCGATATTCAACCCGATAATTATCGAGCGTCTGTTATTGAGAAACGAGTCGGATATGCGATCGTTCTGAATCGGGAAATTCACATCGTCAGTCTGAAACGAGGGATGATTTAAATCTCTAATTTTAATGACTCTGTGGTAATTATTGGATGCAGTCAAGCAATAGGTAACCACCTCTATAATAATACACGTTTTGAGACATATAGAGCATAAAGATATTCAAATAAAATTAAATTAGGAATTAAAATTATTATTAATCATAGTTTTTCTTAGAATTAACTGAGAGCGAAGTTTCTTTGTTTGTCATTAAAGTTGAGACATTTTTCATTCTCTCCAATGCTAGGGTAAGTTTGATTTTTTACTTCTTTTACTGATATTTTTATGAAGGCATTTCTTGCCCGATGGCTAATATTTTTTAAAATAAATCTGGTTAGCGGTATTATGTTTGTTTGTTCTTTTATAAAAATTCTTTGGTTGGCTGCTTGTCTTGTTCGTCTTTGATTGGGAAATTTCGGGCTATGAGAAGCTTTGTTAGACGAAAGTCAAGAAATTTCCAAAATAATTTGAATCTATATCGAATATAGTCTATAGCCCTTGAAAAAGTGGACTAGAATGGATTCCTTGTCTGTTTAATTCTATTCTGCGCGGGGCCCTATTTGGAGCAATTGTCCAATCGGCTAAAGTCGGCCCTGCGTTCTTCCGTCGTTAGTGGCGTCTCTTTTCAATTGGTTCACCTTCCTCAAAACGAAAAAGAAATTAGTCACCGCTTTCACCTTTTGTATGGAGACTTATGACTCACCCTGTAATACGCATTATGAGATATAGCTGCTTGCGCAGTACAACGAATATGAAATGGTTCAATTTTACTAATCAAACTGTATAGAGTTAGGAGATAGAGTAGGGATCTTTAAATTTTTTCATATCGCAAACTTTACCTTTTTTTAAAGATATCTGCGCCAACCCCCCCTGAAAACAGACGTAAAAAAGAAAGGCGCAGTTCGGGTCCACGCTGTACATTTTTCGTGGAAACGTCGGGATACAATCACAAAACAAGTGTTTCGTTTTAATATGTAATTTAATTATCAATCTTTTTAATACAATATTAAAACAGAGTAGTATAATGGTTACAGAATAGATAAATCACAAGAACTACCGCGAACCACTTGCTGCGGTGCGGCAATTTATCATTGGCCTTCTCTCTCTATTTCTTCAATATATAATAAATAAATTCATCAGTGAGTAAAAGCTAATAAGAAATATGACTTTCATCAAACATTTCCATCCACGGCTGAACCGAGCTGCGCTATGATATCATTTTGTTGAGTAACTTTTGACCGGCTTCATCCATTGCGGTATATGCTAGAGCACGGGAAAAAGGTGCGCCGGAAAACATTATTTTCGTCTCCATATTTCCGTGCAATATTCCGTTGCAGATTTAAAATTTGCCATGCTTTTCTTTTGCATGCTGTCAGTATTCACTAAGTAAGTTTCTGATACAAATTTGAAAGAAAATTTAAAACATAATAAAAAACATATGCAGAGTTTATTTTCATTTAACACCGATTTTACTTATATTAGATAAATAATTTTGTTGTCTCACTTTGGTCCTATAATATCAGCTCTTTTGAAACTGTTTTCAGAATCAACCCTCCCTATAGCTAAACGCGTTTCACACTACACTTATTTATAAACCTTACATAAAGCTATTACATAACAATCACACGTACATACAATGGTACGGAAGTAATTAATCACAGGCAGAAAACAAATGCTAGCAAAACTCTTACCAGATATGATCTTTCCCGTTGTAGGGTCAACCTTCTTTTCATTATTAGTCTATGTGATTGATGGCGAATGGTATAATGGTTACTGATCTGACGGTGATATGCACAAGAAAGTTCGACCGACTATCTGCAACGAGCGGAAGACGTTTTCACGTCAAAATAGGCAATAATGAGCCGATGTATATAGAAAAAGTTGATTAGAAATAGTTCGGCGATCAGATGTCAGATATTTTGATTTTATAAAACTTTCAACCCTGACATTTCGTGGTAAAGACAATGTTACTGGTGATTCTCAACTTCCTGATTAGGTAAAGAACTGGTAGCACTTGTGGTTCAGGATAACAACCACACTGTTTTAATGTCTTTCAGAACCTCAGTGTGGTAATCTCATTACAATTCTGATTCTTTTTGATTTAAAGACTTTATTTTGAGATTCATAAGACCTTTATAATATTTGACATAGTCCCCAAGCTTTGAAAAAACAATAAAATGTAAAAAGAGATTGCTTTTTAATTCAAAAGTGTTTTAAAAACTTGTTTGTGATATTTAGTACATCCATTATTCGGCAGATGAAGTTACTGCGACATGACCATTATATCTTAGTAGCTTTACTACCCATCTCGGTGCATTTCGAGAGGAAAGAAGACTCAGTACTGTAATCAAACAAATTAATATTTCTGATTTTTTTTTCTCATCAATATATAACAAGGCATCCAGCAGATGTGGCATTCTCAGAAATTAATAATTAAAACCACTTTTAAAATCTCTCTTTATCTCACCAATCTCAAAAAAACAGTGGTAATCAAATCATTACTTCTTCTGGCAGGCTGAAATATTACAATCCCACTGGTGGCGACTTCCTTCAAAATAGCAGTCTCGTCGGTTGGTGGGGCGTGATAAACACAGAACCAGGGGCATATGAAAAAAAAAATGTATTAAAGGTGATTATTTTACTAGAAGAAGAGTAAAACAAGTGATGAAGCTGATAAAGAAATGAAACACTACATTTACACTGGTACTGTAAAACTATAATGAGTTGCCATAAAATTTTTTTTGATGCTGGTAGATAATTGTGCAATACTAAGTAAAAGTTTAATAATTATTGAGATTCCTCTCAGGACTCTGAGAATGTCAGGATGACATAGACAGAGAATGATCAGAGAGAGCAACTAGAGACTAAAAGAGAACAATGTCAGGCTTAGAGGCTAATGGGGAACTCAGAGAGCAGTGAGACTCAGAGAGAGAGCAAGCAGGGGCTGACTCAGACGATGGGGCCCAGAAAGAGCAATAGGGGAGCTCAGAGGCTGTGAAACTGACTCAGAGGCGTCGAGGGGGGAACTCAGGAGGCAGCCAGAGACTCAGAGTGAAAATGGGAACAACCTCAGAGAACGTAGAGACCCAAGAGATGTGGGCAGAGCTGACGAGATTAAGAGAGGAGGCAATGAGACTAGAGGCAAATGAGACTTCAGAGGTAATTTGGTTTTATTATTTTGCACATCAGATTAGATGCAAAATATCATTCAGGCCTCTTTCGACGAGAACCCTGGGTCTTTTATTGCCCAGGCAAAACCCACCAAAGGTATAAAGAAAGCATATCCCAGTGAGCAGGAATTCAACGGTTTCAAATTAGATCATGGTAACAGCACAGATAGTGCACAAGCTACATTATTATTATTTAGTAACCAACATGGTTAGGGCGATGAGAACCATGATGATTGAGGTGGATAGCAAAATAATGAAGGGTTAGGGAACGGTGGGACACAAAATACAAATCATGAATCCTGATTCAAAGAAATGGGTTTGTTTCCCGGATTGACTCAACAAGCTACCGATACCGTCTACAAGTTATTTTTTGGAATTTTCCTTATGGTACAGAAACATTGCAGTATCATGCCGGCAAACTTCTTCTTTTCGAGAGTCATTCAAAACTACAAAATGAAAAAATTCTGGGGAAAAAGAAGAAAAGGCCAAAAAACAAAGGTTCAAAAAAGTAAGAAAGTATGCACATGCTTTTTAATTAAAAAAAAATCTGGTGAAATGTAGATAGAGTTTTCTTAATGCAAAACGTCATGTGAAAAGTATATAGGAAAAGGTATTTACTTAAACTGTTTCAGCTAGCTATGCAGTCATAGAGTAATTTTACATAGAATCTTTTACGATAGTAACTTCTAAGACAAATTTTTCTTCGAACGTTAATTTAAAATACTATTGATACTTTTATTTAAACGAAAAGAACATAAAAGCAATTTCGTTCTTTGTGGTTCCAGATTATAAATTTAACCCCATTAAATTATCATTTTAACTAGATATAGGGTGCAATCCTTTATTTTATGTTTACTTTTGAAAAGACGTTGATCCCAAGCGAAATTAGTGAACATTCCCTTAGTAAAACTAATTGTTGAAAAATTTATGACACTGAACCATGTGATCAGACACTAAAATGGATAATAAAACTTGTATCTAACGACTTCAGCCTCATACAATTTCTTGACTGACGGTTTCAGTTCAGAGATTGAAAGATATGAGTTCTGATACCGTTCAGTTGGAAGTCAACGCGTATTAAACTCAAACGCTGTTCTTGCTTTGACTTTTTAATTAACTACAACGCAGCAGAAATAACTTCGGGTTTTCAGCTTACAGTGGCAGAATAAAAAGGGTACATCAGTTATCACGCCGCGAAAGTATCTCCCTGGTGTCAGCCATTGACAAGATCGTATTTAATGTGCCGGAATTAAATATTCTTGGCCCAAATACCTGTCTAACAGTCAGTCTGGCATTCAAGCTCCTTCAAACTACGAAATGATCTGGTACACTGCATTATTTTATTGAATCCTGAATCGTAGCGTTCTTTCTTTCAGGTCTTGTAGAAAAATTTGGTGTCCTGAAGGAGCATCGTTCTTAACTCAAAAGGTCCTGCTGTTACAAACATTAAAAGAAAAACTGTTCAACTTAGCAACCCAATTAATTTGTGACCTACGTTTTCATTTATGGCCTCTGACAGTTATCACTTTAAAGCATTCACATTAAAATACTTTAATAAAAAAAAATCTTTGTAGTACTATTTTGACTCAGTTATTTCAGTTAAAAGTTGCTTAAAGTTATTAATTATGAGTATATGATCAAGTTAAGATGAAGTTAGGAGAAGTGAGGTTTCTTTGGGCACATCGTCTTTGTCATCGACCATAGTGTAACACTTTAATCTTGTCGTCAGGCCTGATTCTTTTGTGGCTTGATCAAATACAATTAAACTTATCTACTACCTATCCAAATGATCCTCTGTCTTAGAGGAGGGAATGTTGTCATTGTCGTATCAATTTGATTAAACCATTGTGTAGAAATTTTGGAAGCTTCATGACTGAACTCTTTTAAGAGGAGGTTTTTAAAGTATTTCTGTCTTATTTCCCAGTACAACTCAGAGAAAACTTTCAGGCCTGAAGACTATCCATTTTAGCCGGTGTTTTATTGCTAGCCTGATTTGCATGAAACGTCTCATTGCTGTATGTGAGCGCCCTCTTTCAGTTACATTTTTGGAGTCATTTTTAGTGAAAAAAAAATAAATCATATTCTTTCAGTAAAATTGTTCCGTACTTCTTTTCATGTAAGTTTAG
>BGPR01042836.1:0-13129 GCA_013235015.1 Araneus ventricosus
CGCTTATCTCTTAAGCGATCTCAGAACCTCACCTCCCCTCAAAAGAAACCAACCGCCTCAGACCGACCTTCGTCGCTGTTATGGGGAACTTTTTAGAAACCCCGGGACCGCCTCGTTCGGTGTGAGAGGGTTAAATTAAAAATCATAGATTGAAGTTTTTAAGAAAAGAGGGGGCGCAGGATATGTTTTGTCCTAGGATGTATAAATGTGCAAATCCGGCATAAAATATACATACGCAAATGTTCATACGCATAAAATAAAAATATGGTCTCTGAACCGTTCACTATTATTGAACCTAAACTTACATATTATGTTGACTTAGGCATGATATTATACATAATTGGGTAGTTTTTTTGTGTGTTTTTTTACTCAGTGTACCGTTTTGTGGTTATGTATTCAGGGACTAGCGCAAAACAACACATTTTCGACTTTCTTTGAAAGACAAATATTTAAGATAATATTTTTAATCTGTTTTATAATGAAGCCTTTACCTTATGTGCCGTATTTTAATTAAGTTATATTTTCAATTTCAAAAGTTTATCTTTATTTACAACTCAAATTTGGATGATTTTCTTTGTACTGAACTTTTCGTTCCCTTTATTGAAGCGCTTTTATTGATTGTGAGAAATCTGAAATTAGGTAATGATTTTGAAAAATGAATTCTCAAACATTTAGCTCCGAATGAATTTTCTGATTCCGATCTATTCAGATTGTAAGAAAAATAAAATCTTTTCCCGATGAGTAAAAAGAAACTAGTAACAATCGATTATTAATATTCCCTTGGTACAAAATATTCTAAGAAGTCGAAATAACATCCTAAGGAAACTGGCAACGTTTATAACAAACCCCAAAGTAGCAAGCCATTAGCCATGGTAAAGAAAAAGTAAGTCATTAATTTTACAAAACAAAACGAGGTCATTAAAATGTCTGCAACGAAAATAACAAGTCATGAGCAAGCTCACGTACCAGAACTACAACCCAGCAAAAAAATACAAACTTGGGCTAATTTATTTTTATATGTCGGCAGTTCATAAAAGCATCAAATTTTCTTAATTCGGCTCAAATCACAGTACGCTAACACCCTCGGCTACATTATTTTATTTATTTCAGACTTTTCTATGTATGACCACACGGTAAGTAAGTGTAGTGACGCTTTAATAATTAATGCTTAAAGCCAAAGCTGGCTTTCTGCAGAAGTCTAATATATTACGTGAGCTGGTTCGTGTGAATTACTGTTAGGAAAGCTTCTCATAAAAGTGAAGAAGAATAGCTTATATCAGAATCTTATCTGATGTGTTTAATTATAATAGCTAATTAGAGTCATCGAAGAGAGTAATTTAGATTTATTATTAATGAAAGCAAATTTAAATCATCAAAGACTTATTTATCGCAATGAGATTTTCTCTATCCTCTTTGATTATCTCCGAAATTTAGAATTTATCAATTATAAATGAGTGAATGGTAATAAATCATAATAGTTTTGAAGAAATGTTTATATAGAAGAATTATATGAAAGTGTCCGAAATTCATGTTGGTCAAATACTATAATAACATATATAAAATTGATTATGTCAAACATTGTTTAGATCTATTGTGCATGGAAAAATGGCTATAAGAGTTTATACTGATAAAAATAATTCAATCCCATGATTTGAAAGTCTTTTATGTATCAAACCAGAAACGGATTTTATGATGAATTGTAAAACAACAGAAAATATACATTGAATTTTGTTTAAATGTCCAAAAAGAATGTTTTTTATTTTACAGTACAAGATGTAAAACAATTTGATTCTTTTTATCTGAGCATAGATGTTTGCTATATGAACATCTGTATACCCTTCTGAAATCTAAAGTTCCTAATTTTTCTTCGAAGGTATGGTTGCCTTAATGTTTTTCCTGTATGGTTAATAAACATTTGTAAATTATATGCGATAATTACTTAATTTATTACGAAACACCTTCTAAGATTATGAACTGAAAGCCCAAATTATTATTGTAGTGAGTAATTATTATTGTATTGTGTAAATTATATGCTGCTAGAAAGCTAATAATCCCTATGCATATGTGCATGATTTCAGAACAAAACAAAATGTAGCATGAATTTCTATGTGCCTAATTCAGAAAATGTCTTAAGGTTAAAATTAAGCAGGTGCTTGAAATGTAGTTCAGCTTGAAATAAATAATATTAATTTATTTACTTTGATAATTAACTAGAAGTTAACAAAAAGAATTCTTAAAAGAAATTTCCATCACATTTATAATATTATTTTATTTTTAAAGGATGCTACGGAATTTTCTATCTGGTTCGATTCTTCGTGGCTTAATATTTAAAACTAATTTTTAGTTCACCATACCTGTACGATTCTGTTTCGACATCAAGATTTTTGAAAAAAATCTTCCAATTTTTAATATACCAATAAAACCATGCTTTAAAATAATTCCTTAAATTTTCCTTTACTTTCTAGATTTTAGTCTGTAATATATTTCATTATTCATCACTACAAATATTTGAAACTTGCAATCAATTTGTTTCTCAAATTCTCTACCAGAGGGTTTGTGTCATACGGAATCAAAATTTAACTATTCGATTAACTCATAATTATTTTATTAAAATATTGCTTCGAATCGAAAACACACTACTGCACAGAATTTCACAACTCTAGTACATCAAGAAGTAAGAACTCGATGTTAACAAACATAAAAGAATACTTGTTAAATGAAAGTCTTTTAAGCGAAAATTATTTAATTTCACTGAACCTAGTGTAGATTCGCGTAATTCACTGCTAATGTAACTAATAGCTTTCAAGAATCATCCTTAACTATTGTAGTAGCAAATTGATCCAGTATTTCCAGGAAACCCATCTGGATGATATAAAAATACAGAGACAGATGTTCATTGGAGTAATAAAGCCGATGCAGTTTAACTATGCATGTGCTTTATTGCCTTTATAAAAGAAACATGAAATCGATTACTTTGATATTTAGCCTGGAGAAATGAATGTCCAAGAAAGATCTTCCAATCCTTTTCTTCTTGAAGGATGTTTTAACGATTATGGCAGGCAACTGGAAGTGGACGCGAAACGCACGCAATAAAAGTAGACCCAAACGGACTTTAGTGGAAGTTTCATTGAATTTGTATAAGATATTGATCTACCACCGGCCTGTTTTTTACTTTGGTCAAGATGTCAGAAATTGGTTTTTGTAAGATGCTAAATTTCTCTTCAGCTATAATTTAGAGAGTTGGTGGGTTATGATAGGGATATGAGCTACTAAAACTCATCAGTAGAAGGACCAGTTTTTAAAAAAAAATGTGCCCTGCTTTTATTTCCAATTATGTCTATTTTCAGGTGACGTTTTATATGTCTATCTCTTATCTCTACTAATAATAAAATAGAAAGTATGTGTGTGTCTGATGGCTATCTATAGAACAGATCGTTGATAATAAGTTGCTTAAGTAAGGCATAAGTTGCTTAGTTTCTTAAAATCTTATGCGAAAGCGAAATACATGTTCAAGAACTTATAATCACACTACAGAATCAGCCTACTCTAAGTATACATTTGTAATGCCTAAAAATATTAGAGTGACTTAACAATTCATATTCAACTATGTTAAAAAATCTATAAAGTCTTTAATTATGTTTTGCTTCCTAAATAGTCGCACTTTCACAACTTTTGAGTTGCGATGCGTTGCTAAATGTCTAGAAGCCCCTTAAGTGAATCAGGATACAATGAATTAAAACCTATTGAAAAAAAACCCTATTTTTCTTTCTCTAAATGTTGGGAGTAATTATTATCTTTCTTCTTTCTCAATACACAAAGAGGAGAATCTGATTTTAGAATTTATCTTTAAATTAATAAAATATATTTATGTAATTCATTTTAAATCAATTATTTCTGAAAAATACTCTAGACATGCCTATTATATCAGATTATGCCACTAAGCAGCTCCAAAATAACTGTTCAAAATATTTGCTTATGGATATTCATGCATATAACTTTTATGAGCTAGGATATTTTCTACGTTGAAATATTAACAATGTCTCAGAATTTCGAAATTCGAAAGCAAATATAAGTTAAGGTTACGAAGAAAGAAAATGAAAAATTCAGATCATTCTATAGTATTCGAACATTTACTATGTATCCCAATTTTAGTTTCGGAGTTATTATTTTTCTGAACCGTCTGAAAGGATTTAAATAAAAATTTCAAAAATGATAGGCAGTAGTAATTCAATTCAAAAGAATTCCATTCTATGAGAGCGCTTCAGCAATAAAAATGTTTCCTTTTTTACTCTTAGGTATCCATTCCTTCGAAAGATTTGAGGCATCTTTTATCCAGATTTGATATTTTATTCACTTTCGCAAAAGAAACAATTGAATTTCGGAGTTCACGAAAAAGTGTAATAGATTTAAAATTTATGCTTATTGTCAGGATTCATCCACCCAAATAAAATCGCCATATGGTCGTCGGAAACTATTTGATATAAATTTTATATGTGGTGCAGTGTAAATAAATGTATAGAATATTTAAAATTGTCCATAACGATTAGAATTTTTCCTCGAATGACAGATTTGTTCTATTCAAAAGATACAAATAATTTATTAATATTCGCATTTGTAAAATAAATGTAGTCCATCTGATATCTTTCAGATTAAATATGGAATAGGACGTGTTTAAAATATTCAATGTAAGAAATGTATGTAGATTTTATATAGATTGATATGAATATGATAAATAATGATGCGAGGTATTAAGAATTTATATTATTTTTAAGACATCATTTAAATTTTGAATTCAACCCTTGACTATTTTTTGTTATAAATCAGAAACATCTAGATTAGTGTAGTCATATATAATATTAAATATGCGACATTGATTATATATTGATTTTTAAAAGTGTGCATTTCTTTAACGCATGCCATTGCATTTGCGAATAAAAATTTAAGATTTAAACTAAATATGTAAAAAAAATATTCGTGTTTATGTTTATGTAATAAATACAAATGAAGTTAAAATTTCATATGAAGAGTAGCATTCCTTTAAATATTTAGTATAAGAAAGAAAAATAATTGTTTTTGGTTTATTTCATGGTAACATATGATGCATGGAATTAAAAATTAATTATATTACTTCGAATTTTTTTAAAATTTTTGAATCGACAAACTTTATTTTTATATTATAATTCCAAAACTATTTCGTGTAACGCGTTAAGAAAGCATAGTTTTAATAAAATCATCATTGTTGAAATTCAATACATCTCTGTGGCAAATAGATCGATACGGAAGCTCATATTTGGATTGTCATGCTGGAAACTTTCACAAAAATAAAGAAGCCAAATCACGTGTTATCACAGTCACATGTATGATGCAGAACCACATGTATTGTGTCTGTCTCACATGAAAAGAGTAACTATAATGTTATCCGACCAACACCTGCCTTGACATCCGGGTTCTGAATGACCAGGTTGCCGCGATAATAACATAGGTACTATTGTCAAATACAAAATACCAATTACCAGCTCATGCACCAACGCATCGCGTAGCGGGAGCGTCCTGTCCTTCTACCCAACATTAACTTGAGAACGGCGACAACTATTACCACAAACTTGGTGTCTATGTAAAGTGACACGTAGAGATCAGTTACAATTCTACCTGGCGGGAAACAATTGAGCTAGTGTTCCTATCTCTAAAACGGTACAAGATACGGAAAAAAAGTGAATTACAAAGTCGTAGATCTTTAACGATTTAGTACAAAAGACATCTTGTGTACATAAATACGAAGAAGAGAACGCTTAAAATGCACATTTGTTTGCTCTCGATTTCAGAAACTGTGACGTCTCGAAACTGATTAAAAAGGGAAAAAACAATTATTCATTACAAGATACTTTTATTCTCGGTGTTCAAGGTGCTCTTCGTCATCTAGAATACAAATTTAATCCCTTGTTTGAATTTTACTTTGCACACGCTTCAGCAAGTAGTTGTTGTGCTAGGGCATGCAACAGTAATACATCATCGAAAGTCCTGCAATGTTGGCGGAAAGGTCCATACAACTGCTGATTGAGTTATTTCCACATGAAAAAGTATAATGAGGCCATTTTTTGCCTGAAAAATAATATTTTTATCCTTTTGTCCATGTCTTGTGCCATCACAATTTTGGAAAATGCGAACGAACAAATGTGAATTTTAAGCGTTCCGATCTTCGTATTATTGTGCACAAGGTGCCTTCCCATATTAAATCGAAAACGCTTTACAATTTTATAATTACCTCTTTTCCCATATCTTGTACAGTTTTCGAGATAAGAACACTAACTCAATTATTTGCCGCCAGGTGGCGCTGTAATTGATCTCACGGTTTAAGGCATTGTCACTTTACTATACCTAGACACCAAGTTTGTGGCAATAGTTGTCGCCGTTTTCTATCTAATGTGGGGTAAAAGGACTTTAGTGGACACCCTGTATGTCTGAACCATGTCTTAGTTTTAGGACTGGAAATACGTTCTTTTATCTTGTAAAGTGTGCCATGAATTCTAAAATCTAATCAGCATAGTTTCCGAAATTCACACAAAAGACTATTTCTTCAAAAGTAATTTCTACCATGATTTTGCAATTTTATTATCGAAAACGGTATCAATAATTTAAAAAAATTATAACAAATGCGAATGTGTAGGTGTATGAATGCGCATATGTCGTTACCCTGCAGGATAGATTGCTGAACTTAGAGCCACCAAATATGGCACAGATTAAGTTTTAAAGATGTAGTATCAGACTTATTAAAAATCAATCCGAATTTATCAATTTAGTATATACTCAACAAAACTATTAATTGAAAGTACTATTACGAACGTGGAAAATCGCTTCCCAGCGATGTTAGTCTTATGGTTGGGAAGAGAATTTTACTGGAGTAAGTATGGGATGACTGTCAGCATCCAAGCCTGGAGCCCTGACTTTGGCGACCATCTTGGGGACTTGGCGAAAAATTTGGCGACTTTGGCGCCGAATTATGGGATATTAAAGGTGCTGGAATATTCTGAATATCTCTTCTAGGAGAGGAGATACGCTTTAATGTGATAGATGATTCCATGTGATGTCACGGCCTGCCGGGGTGAATTTATAAGGATTGCGCTTGTATCACGGAATGAGTGTATGTTGATAGACTGGGATCGCCTTGCAGTGCGAACGTCTTTGGAATTTCTCTCTGGAGTTCTATCCACTGTGCCAGCTAGTAAGCTGTTAGACTTCGAGAGGTATTGAGTAGAGTGTTGATCGACTGGAACGACTTGAGAGTTTCTTCTGCAGCGCGAGCTAGAAAGCTGGTGAGCTGAGCGCTATTGAAAGTGCTGTTATTGTCTTATTAGTGATTTGCTGACTGTTTGTGTTGCTAAATCTCAAAGTACTGAACGGTTATTACCTGTGAATTGTTGTCTCTTACGTTGCTAATCTGTGCAATATCTATTGTTTCCTGTTGCCTGTACTTCGTGTCTTCCTGCATATTTGTGAATAAACCTTCATTCTCCATTATCCTGCGTGTTGGACTGTTTACACTATACACCCACAAAACGATTTTAATAACAATACATTTAGGCAGCCGTAGTCTAGTGGCAAGGTGTCGGCCTCGAAGTCGAAGAGTTCTGGAAATTTGAAGAGGGAGTTTCCAGCTCAGTTGTCGTCCTCGTCGGCTGACCGCGGTTAAAATTTACAAAGTACGTCCCAAAATAGCCCTTGTGTTGCTTCAGAACTGGACGCTAATATAACTAAACTGAAGTTCATTTTTCTTTTAATTGCACTTCGATTTCTTTGTTTTTTAAAACTATATCTGAATGATTGAATTAATAGTTTTATTATTTCTCCTGTGAATAAAATTTTACCATAACATACGCAACAATATCAAACAATTCTGTGTTAAATCCAAGATTTTCATATAGTTAATTTAAAGGTTTTTTTTATTTGTAATTTAGATACACTGTGTGAGAGCAAACCATCAATTTAAAGTTGTTGATATTTCAAAATAATGAAACCTTTCCTGTATTATGGTTTCCGCTTCAAAAGGTTGAGCGTTTCTACGAAGAGAAATCTATAAAAAAGATAATTTCATCATAATTCGATAAAAGATTAATCACTTGAATAACAGGAAAAAATTAGTTCAAAGAAAACATTCAGGAATATTTACAAAATCAGTGTATTGGATTCTGTTCTTTTTGCAACATTATGCTCTTATAAGCACAGTTTATCAAATCATGATAAATTAAATAGTATGATTATATTAATATAGTATGATTATATTATATTAATAGTATGATTATATTATATTAATAGTATAATTATATTATAGTAATATTATGATTACACATTAAATAGTATGGTTTTAATATCAGTTATTGATCAAACTGAGGAAACATTGAAAGCTACAGAGAGAACTATAACAATATAATTTATTATTTGTAAAAAGCTATATACAAATGAGTAATTCGCAAAATAAATCATGGTGAGTAATTTAAATGACTGTGTTGAAACATCAGAACTGAAAGTAATCTTTGTTATAAATCATCAAAACTTACATTAAAAGATTCGGTATTTCGGTATAATCAAAGAATACATTTAATATAATGAATATTTGCAAAATAAGTTCCCAAATTGCCATAGTATTCGAGGAGTAATGAATGTAAAAATGTTAAAATTTCAAGATGTTCCAAATTATTTATTTTGCATTTTATTATAAAAGATATTCAAGACATTCTAAAAATTACGAAAAGCCTTCAACCGTAAAGGCCCAGTGTTGCCCTAAGCAACATACACAATTTTGTCCTCTAAATTCTTGAGAATAAGACTGATGCTCTAATGCCTGTTGTTGCCAATAGGATACATACTGAAATTTTTATTAAAAAAATTTATAACATATAGATGGCAGCCTGAGTGTTGATAAAAAATAAAAATAAATTGATGTTTTTGACCTAAAGCTCAAACTTTTTTAGCTTTGCTTGTACGCTTGAGAATACCATATTTTATTCTAAAATGTTGAAAGACATTCCTTATCCGTATTATTATTTATTAAAATTCATCTGTGTTTGACATCATAGAATTTTAACAAGGAAATGATTTTTTCTGAAATAAAGCCCCGTGATGTCAGTTGGTAACAAACTGGTTTTTCAGCCTTAAACCATACTTAAAACAAAAAAGGAATTTTTAAAATATTTTTTCCATGTTTTATTCAGAAAATGAAAGTCAAAAAACATTTTAAATTCATTTTTTAAAAAATCTGGAATTTGAGAGTTAAATTCATTCTAACTTATAAAAGTTATTCATTTATTATTTAATTTTAAGCAAACTCACAATAACTAGCAAACGCCTATTACATTTCATGCCAGTTAAATAATGGAGAAGTTCTATTGCTTATCTCGAAATTAGATTTAGTTTCTTATCAATCTTCTTTCATCAAAAACTTACACTTTTAAGTCTCAAAGTATTAAAAGGCCTATTTAGAAGCAGGATGTCTGAAGCACTCACGATAATAGCATGAGGAATTTTTGAAATAAAACAGCGCTTCTCCCTCTTCGCCAAATTTGATTTCATAAAAGCCAATTTTAGCTGAGAGACTTTCCTTGTTCTGGATTTATATCCTCTTTTAAAAGCCATACTAAATTGTTGATTCATACCATGATAATGATGAATTTAAGGCTTAAAATACAGACATACGTTCCCTCTTTTTAAGGGAATCTAACATTGCAAATAAATGAAACATTACAACATTTGTATATAAAATGTCCTCCATATAGTCGGTTCCACATACCTAGATGTAAAAGATTTGATAGAACACAGAAAACACAAATATGAGTCATATTCATCGATGAATATGATGTATGTGGAAAAAGTAAATTTTAAATAAAATGACGTGTTTCAGGGCCGTGCATAAGAATTCTGAATTTATGAACTGGGGGTTTACAAGTCTAAATATTTAGCAACAATTTTTAAGACTTCGTGTCAATTCTACTGTAGGATATTGTGAAACATAACTCGTTATTATGAACCGAAGTTAGTTGATTTGGGAGATATCGCCTAATACTCTAAAATTTAATACCACACTATCCTGATAAATGTTTGAGCCTTAAAGGCTTATTAAACGTGGACTAGGCCTACATATACGGTAGAATAATAGGGCCCTGAGGACGGTTTCTTCCAACAGCCATATTCAGAATTTACAAGGTGATAATTATTAAGCCATATGAAATAAAGAACAAAATTTTCAAAAACTACCAAGTTCAAAACTTTTATTCAAATTTTAAAAGTAACTACAGATATTCAGACTTAGTTTATGACATGTTCGAAATGCGTGCCATCAATGGCTATGACGTGGCGCAGACGAAGAGCAAAATTCTGCATCAACATTACCAGTTCTCTCGAACTTTTCAATCACATTTTTGATTGTTATAAGACTTGGACCGGTGTCTTCAGCTTGTACTTGGTCGCAAATTTCCAAAGCGGCTCAATCTCATGATACCACTTTTACGCAAGTCGAATCTGATTGGCTAATCGGATCATGTCATCGGTCACATGGAATTCTCGCCAATATTCCAGTATTTTTTTGATTTTGAATGTGCGCGGTTTTTTTAATTACAAGCTTATGACGCTTTATGTTTTCAATGAAAAAGCGAAGCTACGAGGTTCCCACTTTGCTGAAAGCGAAGCCGCTGTTGTTTTTTAAAGTTAAACAATTTGCCCGGTACCCACTTCAGATGCTGAAGGCATCGCGTGCGCTTGCGCAATCAGAAGATCATGTGAGCTGACAAACCAATCAGATTCGACTTGCGTAAGGTGGTATCATGGGATTGAGGCGCCTGTCAAATTTCTTTTGATCCGCAATTGGGCTGTTATTGCGCGAATAGTAAGCCTTGACTATCGATATACGCTCAGAAACGCTGCATTTCGACATTTTAAACGAAAAATGAATAGCAGCAATAAGAGTGCACATGCTCAAAGCGAATTCCAACATGCCCCCTGCATTCAATCGCCAAGTTTTAACTGAATCTCGCCAACTGTTGAAAAGTTATCAAGGTTTTTTTTCTTTCATATAGCTCTATAATTATCACCCTGTACCATTTGACCACGACGTACAATACAAAGAGTACACATTTCAAAGATTCTCAAAATAATGAATAATATAAGACATACTTAACTCAAAATATTTTGGTTTGATTTAATTTAGTTTATATTTATGGTATAGCAGTGACCCCTTCTATCTGTGTGTGTGTCCAACTATTGCGACCCCAAACTGGAAAAATTGATAAATATAAAAAAAATTATATAATAAAGAAAAATAAATTAAATTTATATTTGCTATTTCCATACTATTTTATTATTTATAACTTTTTAAAGAAATATAACAAGATATTGTTATTCTAATAGCCTTAAATGTAGTCTATGGATTGCACTGAATTTCATTAATGTTTTGTAATTTTCAATTTTCTGTGATAATTTCAGAAACCATGAACCGACGAATTTTGAGTGTATTTAATATTAAAAATATGATCTATTATTCATAATTAAGCACCATTTTATTCAAAGTCCACACAAAATAGTTTATTCGTTATCTGCACTTGGGCGAAGCATTAGCATGTGTAGAAAACTAAAATTAATTGTAATTTTCTGCTATTTAATAAACTTAAAACCCAGCAAAATTTTTTAGTTCCTACAACATCAGGTCAAAGTCGAGTAAAATTTGAAGAAAAAGATGTCGAACACAAATGTGTAGAATTTAAAGAGGTACAGTATAAACGGATTTCTATAAGCTTAACATACTATTTTAGCATATTAATGTGATGGAAAATTATAATAAATGATTCTTTTAAATACATATAGGCTAGAAGATGCTTGAAAACATTCATAGAATCATTTTACGACTTATATAAACATTTAGAAACACTCATTAAATTTCATATTATCGTCTGAAAATACAAATTTTTTCAAATGATATATTTCAACTTTGTCGAATTTTCAAAATGGCTAACGCAATTAAGAAAAGAAAATAGGACATGCATTGATTTTTTTTCATACAAAGCAATTTCTGCTACGAAAATATATGAAATGTTGGAACAAGCCTTGAAAGAAAACTGTTTATATAAAAAAAGATTGTTTGAGAGGTATAAAAGGCTTTAAGATTTCGAGAATTCATCATAGATTGATGATGCTCGGGTAGGGTAGACCATGCGTTTCTAGCCGTCAGTTCGATATGAGAAATAGCTATAAATGTCCTTCTATAGAATTACATTATCTCTCTATTTGTTATTATTTTTTATTTATTAGAGATGAAATTAATGACAATATGTTGAAATATTTAAAGTGGAAGCAGGAAGTTAGTATAGTTACTATAAATTCTTTGTCCGGTCCATAAACGAAATAAAAGCAGACATTATAACTACAAAAGTTTCCTTTTAGAGAAAAGTAGGATAAATTTCGATCTGATTCGAGGGCAAAATAAACCAGGAAGCCTATCTTCAGATTTTTTTACTCAATTTCCCCCCCCCCTTCTTCTTTATGTTTGAGAAAGAAGAATATTTAGGATCATACATTATGGAAGAATTGGCGACGGTCGTTCAGTGTTTGGCTCCGAAATCATTGTTGTTTTAGTCCTCGAATTCACTTATTTGTTTCTAAATAGCTGAATTCATGAATGATTTCAGAATAATTTGCCAATATATGGTCAGTTTAAAGTAACGTTTTGGAAGATATTCATGTGCATCGAAGGATTACAAACATTTAAACTAATTTATTGTACTAGTAATAATCATAACAGAATTGTTTTAAATCATATAAATTCAATAATAGGATTTAATCAGTTTATTTTACGTTACAAAAGAGAATTCCTATCAACACATTTTATTGAACTTCCAGCAGTCACTGGGCCGCGGTGGCCTAGTACGGCTTCGTGGCTGGGGTTTCCAGGTTCGAAACCCGATTTTACCATAAATTCGTCTGTATTGGGCCTGTCGCTCATTAAATCATACATAGGGAGGCCAAGCTTCCTCTCTTTGGTGTAATGCTGAAGTTGGGGTTGGGGGTTTAGTTCAGGTGTATTCCTCGTCACTTGGCCTAACGTCACCTTGAACCCCCGAAACATATGACTACTACAGTCACCTCATCG
>BGPR01042837.1:0-13129 GCA_013235015.1 Araneus ventricosus
GTGAACGAACAATCGCACTGAAACTGGATCGGTGACATGTTTTTTTTACTCTTGACTTGTTTATTTCTTTTTAATTCTTCTATCCAAAGAAGAATATCCATCCGCCCTTCCTCTTTGCTGCTGCTGCTGCTGTGTATAGGTGAGTGGGTTGGCTGTGCTTGCTGAATGGGATGAGTTGCTTCTGCTGCAATGTCAAGGACGATGGAAAAAAACGAACGCTCTTTGCCACAGCGTTTTGCTCTACTGCATTTTACGAGGTCGCTCACAGATGGGTAGAAAAAAAAAAGATAATAAAGCTCGAGCTTGACAAACCTTCAGGGAAGGGCGGTGATCGAGCTGATGTTGTTGTGATTGAAAGTGAATGCTGTCCATCAGGGATTGGGTGTTCGTTCAGAGGCATGTAATTGTTTTCGAGAGGAAGCAACATCTGTTAAATGCCTTCCTTTTTACCCCAACCGAGTTTGAATTCTATCATAAGTACTTACTCAAGAAATAAGTGATGATATTCGCCGTTAAGGAACTTTTGTAAGAATGCAAATTTTTAATACGTTCAAATGAGTTATTAAAAAGAAAAAGTTAAAGAACACGCATAAAAAAATAACATAATTGATTAAAGCATAATATGAATTTCAGTTTTAGAAGGGATTTATTGAATTTTATGTCGTCTGTCCAGCAAATACAGGAAAATTGCAAGAATCTATTCTTGCGTATATTTTCACGTTTCGAGTTTTACAGCATCTTTTCGCTATTACAGCTTTGTATATATGTCTGATAACAATATCAAGTGTGCAGATTTTAATTCAGTATATCAGCGTTAATGTCCGTTTAAATCAAGAAAAGATAGAACGAAATGATGAAAAAGTTTCGATAATCCGGAAAAATAAAAATCTGAAATTGTTCGGATAATGAGATCGTAAAAGAATTGTGAGACGCGCAGTTCAGAAAATTCATTATGTACCTAGTAGTAATATATATAACAATTACGCTTTTATTTTTTCGCATTATACTAGTAAGTTCTAGTCAAAACACTGTTTACCCTGAAATTTATCAGCCGCATTTCAGATTTATTAGGTTACTTAATTTCTAAATGTCACTTACTTTCCAGCAATAGCAATGGTTGAAGTTTAAGAATTGTAGAATTGGAACACGTAGCCCTGCCGCCTCCTGCACATTGGCCAATTAAACGTTTACGAGAGTTATTATATACATTGAACATCTGAAGTTAAACTTTTGAATTTGAAAGAATTTTGAATTCATTAAAATCAAACGCTTCGTTGTTTTTAGGACAGTAAATACACAAGGTATAAAACTTACCACCTAACCTTCACGCCAAACACTAAAAATGATGACACAACATTTGATATCCAATTATATAAAGATACCAATATAAGTGTACAGGATTGGAATGAGTAAGCATTTTAATAGGCTGCTTGACATTTCTTCATGAACATGTTTTTTTCTCCAAAATTTCTAGATTCGCTAATAATTTTCCTTTAAAATATATCAAAAACTGAAAGATTGCAATACATAGAAAATATCAGTACGTCGTTCATAATGCCAGAAAGCCATAGATTGTGTTCATGCTTACAGAAGTAAGTTTTTCATTGTTTCCATTTTGAATTTTATTGGTTTATATCGAAACCTTCATCTCAAATGCAAATACTCAACAATAATATTGCCACTAATAGCCAAAGACATCCGATAGGAAGGAATTAAAAGAGAAACTCGTTTCTCTGTGACAAAATAACAATCATAGACTTAACATACTTTTTGATAAAGATATGAAATATAGTATAGTGGCATAGTTTTTACTTGATATTTTATAGGTATTGTTGTATATTTAAGATCATTTTACAGACTTGTGCAATCGGTTTTAACAAGAAATACTGATATAGAAATTGAATTACTTAGGATCCCTTTATCAGGTAGCAGAAACTTATTCATATCAATGAGAGTAATAATACCAAACTATAAAGAACAGCGGTTTATGTAGCTTATCTTCAGCTTAAACCGACGTACTACATTTAAATATTTTGTGTTAACAATATTTTTGACATTCATTACTTAATAAACATAATTCATTCTTAAAATATTCCAAAAATAATATGCTTTTTCGACAGATTTTCGTCATTTCGTAAGAATGCAGTTCGAAGCAACGCAGTTGAAAATTGCTCGCTTTCTAGTTACAATTTTTAATAAAAATAGAATGTTTCTGAATTATTCAAAACTAAACCGAAGAATGAATAATTGATTATTAAAGAAAAATATTATCTTAGACAGATAGTTTAATTTTAAAAAAATATAGAGCACATCACGGTCAATCAGCACGTTAAACAGGAAACGTCTGTTTTATTTAAAACTAAAGTCCTACATTCTTAAACCAATTAAGAACATCAAAGACCAGTTTAGCTTATAAGCATTTATAAAGAAAGAAATATCTTAATATGAAAACTTCAGATTAAAAGCTCATTAAAATTCCAAAGATGCATCCATGAGTAATATGAAAGGATCATGGAATGAATACTATAGCTGAGGAGCATCGTCATTTAAGCACTAGTTTCGAAATTTGTAATTCACACACGTTTCCTGAGTAACGCTAGAATTTTTAATGAGTTCTAATTTTTAAAGGAGCCACACCGAAGTTGTTGCGGTTGCATTTTTAATGTGGCTGCATGCAAGTAAAATGGAATGAGTAAATGACTAACTGTAGATTGATGAAAGATGAGTAAATAAGGATTTGTAGAATAATGATCGCTTAGTAAATGGGTATTTGCAGTTATGAAAGTATTAGAAATCAAATTCCTAAGACAAACTAAATTAATTTTGAAAGTGGTCTAATCAACATTAATAAATCAGCAAATATTCTATTCAATTAAATATTTGTAATATGAACGGTTACAATTGATAAAATTTACCAAAATTAATTTAAATATTAATTGAAATTAAAGTAAAATAAAAACTATTTTTTGCATTAAATAGAAAGGCGCATATGCAGCTACTTCTAATGAAATAGAAAGACAAATTATAAAAACATACATAAATTGGAATTAAAAAGAAAAATAAATAAAAGAAACAGAAAAAGTAAACAATAATAATAATGATAACAATACGCCTTTTTGCGCGCTCAACGCATAATGTTTGTAATATGAAGATGTATTCACTTGCAAAATATTTGTAAATTCACTTGCAAATAATAATTTTGCAAGTTAATTTGAATAATGAAGATGCAATTGAATATTTGTTGAATGTTGAACGAAGAGTAAATGATCTGTCGAACAATGAAGTTGAGTAAATGAGCATTTGTAGGCAAAACAATCTCATAAATGAAATTTCTAACACCATAAAAATTATAATTACGGAAGTGGTCTAATCAAGAAGCTAAATAGGAACTGTAGTTTACAGAGTCAGATTTCCTATAAATCCAACCTAGGCCATGGCCTAGAGCGCAGCTGTTGGGGGGAGCATAAACAGAAGAAATAACAATCAAATATTTACAAATTTTTAAGTATTATTTTGAAATCAGAATAGACAATGATACCTTTTAAATTTACATTCGTTGCATTAAATATATTGAGCGATTCATTTCTTTTTGTCTTCCCGTGGACCTTATCGTCTCTTGCCCTTGAGCTTATTTGCATTGAAATAGATTTAATAAATTATGTCCACTTCAATTGTCCTTCAAGCCTATACACGAACAAAAGCGGAAAAACGAAGAAGTTCTAGTAGGTATTTTAGACAATTTCAAGAACTTCGATGGAGCATCTTTGTAGACGTTAATGTTATGTTATTTCATAAGCCGTGCAATATAGAATTAAAAATTTATTGTGATTCGAGAAAAGGTTGTACTAATTGCTTATATGTTTCACAAATAAACAATTGTATAATTAATTAACAATTGAAAATTATATACATTAACTTTTTGAGAGGGGGCGCAGAATATGCTTTGACCTTGGGCGTAGAAATGTGTAAATCCGACCCTGGTAGTTTTTCCGCATTGATTTTGCTCTTATTATTATTACAATCAAAAGCCGGGCCGCGTCGATCTGTTACGGTATCGGCTTTGTAGTTAACAAACCCCGAATTCGATCTACCAAAGTTTTAATGCGTATTTCAGTCAAGAAAGCGTTAAAACCGTCATGGCTGTAAGTCCTCTTGTGTATGTGGAGTTGAAGTTTAAAGTTAAGTGTGGGCTTTGATATCGCCGAAAGTTCAAAATTTCAAGATCCGTTTTTAAATAACCTTCATGTAATTTTAAAACCTAACTTTTATCTAACATACTAAGAGATAATATTTGAAAAGTTGAACATTTATATACTAAGTTAACAGATTGTTAATCTAGTTTTGTTGCATTAATATCCCTTTTTGAAGCACCACCAGGCCCATTTGGGGACAAGCCTCGTAGTTTTGAGCCACGGACAGATGAAGAGGACGACATCTGAGCAGGCATGCCTCTTTTCAAATTCGCTAGCTATACCAGTGTGAAGGAGGGAGAAATATTTTATTCTCGACGTTAGATTTCATATTTATCAGGTCCACATACACGGCGAGTTTTTGTCGAATTGGATTTCTAACCTCGATTCCTCCGATCTTAAAGAAAATACCTTATTCCAATCAATCACGGTTCTAATTAGACTGTTAAATTGACTATTAAAGTAATTGTGCGAAATGTATACCTTTAAATATCAACGGAAAATACATGACTCAACCTTATTTTATAATCACTCTACGCATTTCTCTAAACTTCTACACTAAAATAGAGTAGCAAGAATACTAATAAAAAAATGACAGAAGACTGTCTTTTTCAAACAGTTAAATACTTTACTACTAACTACTACTTTAAAACTACTTTAAACTACTTTACTCGCGTGACTCTTTTGTTTCTCGAAGTAAATTGTAATTCTCTTTTGTTTTCCCGAAGTTTTTTCTGTAACTTTTGCTGTTACCCTTTATCTCTAAAATAAGACATTAGTTATGTTTTTAACATATGTAGTTACCGAGATATAGAGGATCGAGTCACCAATTCATGCGTATTTTTGTCCAACTTTGCGACTCAGTAGTCGCTGAACTACAATTTCGATTTTCAATTTTTTTGTAACTTCTGTTCTTGCCCTTTATCTCTAAATCAAGACATTAGTTTTGTTTCTAACATATGTAGCTACCGAGATATAGAGGATCTCCCATACAACGTCTTTTGCGGCATTTTGGCGCGTGAATCAATTTCCTTCCAGAGACCCCAATGGGAGGAACGTAATCCTACGTTAAAATACACAAACATTGCACAATCAAATTTTCGCAGTGAAATTTACTCCCGCTTCAAAATAAATCAAGTGTATTCCGCTCTTAAACATACCTTTTCCTTGCTAAACAAAGGAAAAGCGACATTATTCATTCATTACAAAACTTGAAGTGATATTCTTGTGGATATTAATAAGGAACAAAATGCGCACGTTCCTCTGTTTAATAATTCACGATTTCCGTCGTCGACGATGTGCTACGAATAATACAGTTACACTGCGTCGTATTGTTTAAACTTCCTTGAATAATTTAGTGATCTGAGAAAGACTGATTTTTGTCTTATCTTACAGCAAATCTGAGAAAAGGTATTGTTTTAACATAAAATATGTTTTATATTTTGATCATAGGGAATATAAGGCAGATGAAAGCATAAACAGACAAATAAAAATCACATAACTGCCATAGTAACATATTCAAATACCAAAAAATGGGAAATAAATATTTTATTTATTTTTATAGTCGTTATAAAGTCCGATGATTCACAATAGTTATTTATCGACATAAAGACATAAGGCGATTAGGGACCTTCAAAATCATTTTTATTAAATTTTTGATCTAATCAATATGAAATTTTGTAGGTATTAATAACAGCACTACATAAGCAAACACGCAAAATTTCATTGCAATATATTAATTTAATTCTGATTTATGAGTATAAATGTAATTTTCATTAGAAATTAATGGCCTTTATGATAAATGTTTCAGGCTTTCCAAACTTAATCGAAATCACTCTTATTTCTTTTAATTAGTTACTCCAAGCGATTTCAAAGAAAAATTGAGATTGATTTTCATGTTTTCGAAAGGAATTTCAAAATGAAGACGCATAGTAAACTGTTGATTTCTGAAAAAAATATGCCCAACATTTGATATGGAAGAAAATATATACAGTTTAATAACAAAATAACTTCTATATGAATGCCGAAATTTCTTCTCCATATATGTTTTTAAACTTATATAAAATGTCATGAAATTTGAACAAAAATTTAAGTGCCTGGGACATTTATCATAAAGGCGATTAATTGTTATTAAAAATTACATTTATACCCATAACTAAGAAATAAATAAATATATTGCAGTAAAATTTCGTCTGTTGTCTTATATTGTGTTCCTGTTAATGCCTGCGCAAAATTTTAAATTATTTAGTGGAAAATTTAAAAAATGATTTTGAAGTTTCCGGGTCGGCTTAACACCACAGCATACCCCGAACTCGGAGCCAGGACGGCTACTTGTAGGTTGGTTGGGTATGCGTGATACTTTATTGAAAAAGCCAGAGCAAAAATAAAACAATTTATATATAAGGATACAAAAAAGAGGACTTTTAGAACAAAAGAATATAATATTTAGTAATTTAACCGTTAGTTCTTTCAAGTCTTTGTGTGGTTGAATTTGAGAGGGTGGTGCCTTATGTATGGGAGAAGAGAGAAGATGAGTACCTAGGGTTAATTGAGTCTGTGGCTAGTTGTTGTCACCATCTTTTGGAAAAAAAGAGTGTTTCGTTTTCCGCGATGAAGTAGATGAGTTTTCTGATTTTCGCCCTAGAATTGTTGTTGTTCACAACTCTTTTCCACCAAAGTGGTTCTAGATCAGCTGACGGTTTTGTTAGGTGGTATGAGGTTGTAAACAGGCATCTTGTAGCATAGTGTAAGGGGTTTCCCAGGTTTTCGCAGCCACAGGAATCGCTGTTTCTGATGTTGAATCCTTTAAGATATGGCCCGTGACGAACATTATTTTGGGCCTTTGCCGTGGAGTAGCGACATGAGGACTAGAGAATTCCAGGTTCTACGCCCGATTCTGTCAAAAATCCGGCATGTATGTGGGACTAGTTTGGCGAAGAAGTTCGCAGAGGCGGTACCAGTTCAGTGTCGTCGTCATTATCTGACCATGATTCAAAGGAGTCCCGTCCCTAAAAAGCCCTCTTTTTGTTTCAAAATGGGACGGTAATCCAATAAAAATTAAAAACTCGGGACACAATATACGTAAGCCTGTTGAAAGTAAAAATTTACCTCACATTGGTGTGGCATAACTGTTTGAAATATGGGATTGCTGGCTCAGGTGTAAACGTCGGAAACTGATCGCAGTTTAAAATGATAAGGGATGTTTCTAGTTTATTTTATTTTAGTTATACTAACGTTATTTTGGGGCGGATCTCGTAAGGTTTAAGCGTAGTCAGATGACGAGGGCAACACTTGAGGCTGTAGACTCTTCCTCAGGATTCTGTGCAACACTAGTGTAGGGACATTTTCCCCCGCTTGCATGGCGGTTATTCTTTGGAATCAGTTTCGAACTTGCAGCACTCCAATCCTAAAATTTAGACCTTACAAACAGAGCTCTTAGCCTTTGAAGAATATCTCGAATCTCGCGTTAAAATGGGACCATCATATAATAACAAATATTTTTTTAATACTTCCGATTAAATCAGCGCCACTCTTCAAACTGATATGATTTGTTGCAGTATTAACAATTCGTTAAATCTATAATCACAAAAGTGTTGATAAAAAAATATCCCATGTCTTGTCGTTGATCTCATCTCATGATAAGTTGCCTTTTTACATTAATCATAAAAAAGATTTTTTTTTAAAATTGTAAAATAAGAAGTTATCTACATTGGTTAGTTACAAAAGACTTCAGTTCATATTTCTATAGGAATATATTAGTAGAAAGTATCTCAAAACAATGATATGTTCTCACCCAGAGAAAAATTAAGCTTCGGAATAATAGTTAACTTACAAAACTTTGCAGTTGATATTTCTATAGGAATATATTAGTAGAGATTACCTCAAAACAATGATATGTTCTTGCCCGGAGAAAAATTAGGCTTCCGAATAAAAATGAAATAATCAATGCCTTGAAAACTTCTGAAGCATTTTCAAATACTTCGTAATTCGTCCATAATTGAAAACCAATACAAGAAGATCCATGCCATCCATCAGAAGAAAAGAATGCAGAAGTTTCTTACAGAAGAGGCCGAGATCAATTTTAAGGTATCCGATTAGGGTGAAAAAGCGATTTTCGAAGATAAATTCAAAACATTTTATGATCTAAAAATAAAGCCACAACTTTTAAGATTCTAAAACAGTCTTTGTTTTTATTCTTATTCCTTAAATATTTTATTCCTTGACATTTACTTGAAATAATGTGTTATTATATTTTTTAAATACGTTTTCTGTAAAATGAAAATTTCTCTAAAATTGGACCACGAAAAATGTGATATCTCCAAAACAATTCATAAAAATTCATTGAAATTTCATACACACGTGTAAAACATCTTTGAGGGTGTAATAGACAGCAGATTTTATGATAGCTTTATTTAGTCATGTTCTGAAGGCACTTTCAGTTCGAAACATAGGATAATTTTGGAGAAAAATCAATGACGCCAACTTTCATAAAATATTTATTTATTAAAATAAATCTTATCTTGCGGTCTATTACATTCTAGATAGTTTGAGAAGCACGCATGCGAAATTAACTTCAATATGCCCCATATTTTTTCAATTATGCTGTTTTTCTTAATATTGCAATTTTTATAAAAATTATTTTAAAAAATATATTATTTTCAAAAATTACTGATGATATATGAATTTTTATTTCTAATTGTGACCATTTAAGCCTATTTTTGTTATTTAGCTCAATAAGTATTTTTTGTGAATACTTTTATTAAAATTTTCTCTCCGAACCTATTCGGGTACCTTAATGCAACGAATGAATTCCAGTTTTTAAGGGAACAAACGATATCATAACATTTTTTCTTTTCTATTGAGATTTGCTATTTTATTAAACAATTATGTTAGCTTCACATACAATAGCTCAAATTCCTTTTCAGCTTATCAAGCTTTAACAATGGCTACTTTTAGGGAAAGCCAAAAACTTCTTTTTCCTTGCTCAAACGAAGATCTTTTATTTTCAAAATGAAAATAATTTCATAACCGTATGCGTAAATTCGTAACTTTTGGATTCTTGTCACCGTTTCGCAGATATTCTCTTAGATTCAATGACACATCTTCAAATCCCACAATTTCACACCCTTTGTGAAAACTACCGAAAATCTTGTGCCTTTTAACAGCTGTAAAAATATACATTTCTTCCGAAAGGAAACACACATTAACAATATTGTTGAGAAAAAATAAAGCACGTCAAGGGAACCGAGTATATATAGCACAAGATAAAGATATCTATCCCATGGGGATGTTGAGCACACTGAATCCTTCAGAGATTCTCAAAGCAAGCAGAAAGAAAGGTGTTGAAAACGTATTCCTGCCATCTTTCTTCAGAACCAAAACGGAACTATGAACATAAAATATACATACTTGTAAAATCCATCCTATTTCTCTTTAAGATTCGAAGAAAAAAATTTCCATCAATTATTTCTAATGACCATATAATAAATAAAATACACTTCCTGGACTCGTAAGTATAGTTCCAATTGTTGATTCTCCGTCCCTGATCTAAAAACTGTCTTGCATTATTTGCCATAATATTAAACAAATTACTTTGGATTTGTCTATGCTTTGAATAAAATGTCTCTAATCCGTCTCAACTTTGAATAGAATGTCTCAAATCAGTCTCAATTTTGAAAAAATTGTCTCGAATCCGTCTCAATTTTGAATAAAATGTCTCGAATCCGTCATAGTTTTGAATAAAATGTCTCGAATACGTCTCAATTTTGAATAAAATTTTCCGAATTTGTCTCGATTTTGAATGAAGTCTTTCGAATTACACCGTTGATTTTCTGTCAAATAAATAGTTCACATTAAAATTTTTTAAAAGAACATATTTTCATTTAATATTTAAACGTTATCTTCAGAAGAACGCTTTTTCCAACTTTTTCTATGCAAAGAAAACAGTTACTCTATTTTAGTGATTAATGTCAGCTCCATGCAGTAATGGATTGAATTCATGCTCAGGTAACACATGTAAAGTTGCCGGTTGGAATCCATTGAACCTCTTGCAAGTGGAAAATAAAGACGAGATGTCACAACATAACGTAATGCAATATACTTTTAGATGCTAGACAGTGGCGGCTCGTCCATAAGAGCTGCAGAGCTGCAGTCCCCCCTGAAATTATTTTAAAAGATTGTACTTTCGTTTTTATTCTAATTGGCTTACTTTTCCACTTTGAGAATTCAGTGATCAACGAAAATGGCAAAAAAGTAATAAAAATATGTGGTACTTACGTATTAACGCCACCGAAGCTACAGATTTGGCGGTTTTTAAGTGCCGCCAAATTTGGCGGTTTTTGTACTTACGTATTAACGCCAATTTGGCGGTTTTTAAGTGCCGCCAATTTGGCGGTTTTTGTACTTACGTATTAACGCCAATTTGGCGGTTTTTAAGTGCCGCCAACGCCACCGCAGCTACAGATTTGGTGGTTTTTGTACTTACGTATTAACGCCAATTTGGCGGTTTTTAAGTGTCGCCAATTTGGCGGTTTTTGTAAACAAGATTGCTCTTTATTGGCGCATTACCGCCAATCTGTAGCCTCGGTGGCGTTAATACGTAAGTACCAAATATATGAAAAGAAGACGGAAAATCAATCAAAAATTAAGAGAGAGACAGACCAGAACTACATCAAGGTTTGCCCCTCCTACGGATCCGATATTAACTCAAAGAGCAATGCGAAGCGGGAGAAAAGCAGCCCTTTCTCCGCTTGAAATTGCATTCATTTGAGCTGCGTTTTTTTTCAGCTCTCATCTGGCATTCCACATTTGGATCTTTTCTGCTTTTTCTTAGTAGTACAGTCGTTAAGTCGTTTTTTAAATCCAATTCTGGAGGAGTTGTAATTTTTTGCTTCTTTATGTTTTTTCGGATTACGATTATGAGGTTTGCCACCAATAATTATTGTTTGTATTTTAGTTATAGCCAAAAAACATTAAAAAAAGATTTTTCTGCAGTTTTTTGCTTACAACTCAAAAACTATCAATTTTTAGTATATCATTATATACCAAAATAATCAGCACATTTCCTACAACTTAGGTCTATAAAAGTTTTATAGCACTGCTTGTTTCTGAGCTGACGAGCAGCCACTGATGCTAGATAAATCATCTGGATAAATCAAGTGAATTGTCTTAACCCTCTAACACCGAGCGAGGCGGTCGCGGGCGGTCTAAAAACATTCCCCTTAACAACGACGAAGGCCGGTCTGAGGCGGTTGGCTTCTTTTGAGGGGAGGGGAGGTTCTCAGATCGTTTAGGAGATAAGCGCAGTAGGGGAGTTCAATTATCCTTGCCAACCACAGCCCATTTCCGTGCGCCTTAAGGGAAGGTTATAGCAGGGGGTGGAGGGGTAAATGACCACCTAGATTGGGAGAGTACAATTCATGTTGCTTCCTCCCCAAAAGACCCGGTTTTAAAGGAGCTAGAAGAAAAAAGTCGCCTCGGGATTAAAGAGTTAATTCTTTTGAATATCATTTAATTCCGTGAGTAAACTCACGTTATCATTAATGCAAATTTTTGAGTAACCGGACGTTCCGGATTACTGGGAATGTCTCAGTTTTTTACTTACTGTCCGGGTTGACACTACCTTCAGAATATCTAGAGTGGCCTGGTTAGAAGTTCGAGAAATGAGATCACTTTAAATACAACTAGATATTTAAAAAGAATGATCGAAATATTTTGACTTCCGCATCTCTAAAATTATGGAGCATTGTTCCAAAATATTGCATTGTTCGATACATCTTTCACTGAAGTTACTTACTTAACTTTTACTTTGAAGTTACCGCTTTTCTACCCTTTCTAATTCACCCAACTGAAGCAAAACTTCTGATTATTCGAAATTTTTATTGGAACCTTTTGGACATGTAAATAAAATTTTTGAGAGAATATATCAAGAAATTATTTTCAGTTCACTCGCTGGATCAGAAATAAAGAAACCAGCAATATTGCTCTTTTTTTCAAACAGTTCATTAAATTTTTAAAAAAGAAATCCGTTTCTGTTTATTTAATAAGCTATTTATTTAATTTCATGTGTGCTTACTCTCGATAGGAATACCGCAACGACGGATAACCATTACGTACTTCATTTAAAATCTAAAGTTATTAAATAATCTGAATGATAACATAAAATCCAAATCCAAATACAATAAAAGATAAAATGTATATTTCTAAGTTTCAGTGACATTCTACAGAAATTTTAATTAAAAATTATGTTAATTTATTATATGGCATATTAACCCTTTCAAAGGCCATTTTTTTCTAGTAGTGGTATAATAAAATAACTTTGGAAGTGAGATTAATTTAAGAAAGAAATTCATTTAGCTTATTGGATGGCATTAATTTTTTATTAATTAATTTTATTAATTACCAAGTCAAAACACTTCGTTATGATTTGAGATAAGAAATTGGAACATCTAGGTTTTTATTTCATTGAAAAATCTGATGAAAACTTACAGCAACCTTAAAAATTGCGTTTAAAAATCCATGAATTTGGTGACAAGTATACTTGCCACGGTCTTAGGAAAGGTTAAAGTCAAACATTGTCATATATATTCATAATAAAACAAACAGAACAATTTATCTCATAAATTGCAGCATTAAAATTCAGAACATCAGAAAGAGAATGCTAATACAGCGATAAAAATACAAATGGTTTCAAATTTTGAATTTTAAAATTCAAATTGCTATGAATCCGAGAGCCAATTTGTTTCTCAAATCTGCATTGAGCAGAAAATTATTTCAGTAGTCCAAGGACAAAAAGTATGCAATTGGGGCATATTTATTCAGGTGAAATTCGATATTTGGAACGAACTTAAAAATCCTACGCCTGCTTGATACATATTTAAGTATAAGAAGATCCACAATCGTTTTCAGTATTGACACGGGCCACGCGAAATAAAACCACT
>BGPR01042838.1:0-13129 GCA_013235015.1 Araneus ventricosus
GTGAACGAACAATCGCACTGAAACTGGATCGGTGACATGTTTTTTTTACTCTTGACTTGTTTATTTCTTTTTAATTCTTCTATCCAAAGAAGAATATCCATCCGCCCTTCCTCTTTGCTGCTGCTGCTGCTGTGTATAGGTGAGTGGGTTGGCTGTGCTTGCTGAATGGGATGAGTTGCTTCTGCTGCAATGTCAAGGACGATGGAAAAAAACGAACGCTCTTTGCCACAGCGTTTTGCTCTACTGCATTTTACGAGGTCGCTCACAGATGGGTAGAAAAAAAAAAGATAATAAAGCTCGAGCTTGACAAACCTTCAGGGAAGGGCGGTGATCGAGCTGATGTTGTTGTGATTGAAAGTGAATGCTGTCCATCAGGGATTGGGTGTTCGTTCAGAGGCATGTAATTGTTTTCGAGAGGAAGCAACATCTGTTAAATGCCTTCCTTTTTACCCCAACCGAGTTTGAATTCTATCATAAGTACTTACTCAAGAAATAAGTGATGATATTCGCCGTTAAGGAACTTTTGTAAGAATGCAAATTTTTAATACGTTCAAATGAGTTATTAAAAAGAAAAAGTTAAAGAACACGCATAAAAAAATAACATAATTGATTAAAGCATAATATGAATTTCAGTTTTAGAAGGGATTTATTGAATTTTATGTCGTCTGTCCAGCAAATACAGGAAAATTGCAAGAATCTATTCTTGCGTATATTTTCACGTTTCGAGTTTTACAGCATCTTTTCGCTATTACAGCTTTGTATATATGTCTGATAACAATATCAAGTGTGCAGATTTTAATTCAGTATATCAGCGTTAATGTCCGTTTAAATCAAGAAAAGATAGAACGAAATGATGAAAAAGTTTCGATAATCCGGAAAAATAAAAATCTGAAATTGTTCGGATAATGAGATCGTAAAAGAATTGTGAGACGCGCAGTTCAGAAAATTCATTATGTACCTAGTAGTAATATATATAACAATTACGCTTTTATTTTTTCGCATTATACTAGTAAGTTCTAGTCAAAACACTGTTTACCCTGAAATTTATCAGCCGCATTTCAGATTTATTAGGTTACTTAATTTCTAAATGTCACTTACTTTCCAGCAATAGCAATGGTTGAAGTTTAAGAATTGTAGAATTGGAACACGTAGCCCTGCCGCCTCCTGCACATTGGCCAATTAAACGTTTACGAGAGTTATTATATACATTGAACATCTGAAGTTAAACTTTTGAATTTGAAAGAATTTTGAATTCATTAAAATCAAACGCTTCGTTGTTTTTAGGACAGTAAATACACAAGGTATAAAACTTACCACCTAACCTTCACGCCAAACACTAAAAATGATGACACAACATTTGATATCCAATTATATAAAGATACCAATATAAGTGTACAGGATTGGAATGAGTAAGCATTTTAATAGGCTGCTTGACATTTCTTCATGAACATGTTTTTTTCTCCAAAATTTCTAGATTCGCTAATAATTTTCCTTTAAAATATATCAAAAACTGAAAGATTGCAATACATAGAAAATATCAGTACGTCGTTCATAATGCCAGAAAGCCATAGATTGTGTTCATGCTTACAGAAGTAAGTTTTTCATTGTTTCCATTTTGAATTTTATTGGTTTATATCGAAACCTTCATCTCAAATGCAAATACTCAACAATAATATTGCCACTAATAGCCAAAGACATCCGATAGGAAGGAATTAAAAGAGAAACTCGTTTCTCTGTGACAAAATAACAATCATAGACTTAACATACTTTTTGATAAAGATATGAAATATAGTATAGTGGCATAGTTTTTACTTGATATTTTATAGGTATTGTTGTATATTTAAGATCATTTTACAGACTTGTGCAATCGGTTTTAACAAGAAATACTGATATAGAAATTGAATTACTTAGGATCCCTTTATCAGGTAGCAGAAACTTATTCATATCAATGAGAGTAATAATACCAAACTATAAAGAACAGCGGTTTATGTAGCTTATCTTCAGCTTAAACCGACGTACTACATTTAAATATTTTGTGTTAACAATATTTTTGACATTCATTACTTAATAAACATAATTCATTCTTAAAATATTCCAAAAATAATATGCTTTTTCGACAGATTTTCGTCATTTCGTAAGAATGCAGTTCGAAGCAACGCAGTTGAAAATTGCTCGCTTTCTAGTTACAATTTTTAATAAAAATAGAATGTTTCTGAATTATTCAAAACTAAACCGAAGAATGAATAATTGATTATTAAAGAAAAATATTATCTTAGACAGATAGTTTAATTTTAAAAAAATATAGAGCACATCACGGTCAATCAGCACGTTAAACAGGAAACGTCTGTTTTATTTAAAACTAAAGTCCTACATTCTTAAACCAATTAAGAACATCAAAGACCAGTTTAGCTTATAAGCATTTATAAAGAAAGAAATATCTTAATATGAAAACTTCAGATTAAAAGCTCATTAAAATTCCAAAGATGCATCCATGAGTAATATGAAAGGATCATGGAATGAATACTATAGCTGAGGAGCATCGTCATTTAAGCACTAGTTTCGAAATTTGTAATTCACACACGTTTCCTGAGTAACGCTAGAATTTTTAATGAGTTCTAATTTTTAAAGGAGCCACACCGAAGTTGTTGCGGTTGCATTTTTAATGTGGCTGCATGCAAGTAAAATGGAATGAGTAAATGACTAACTGTAGATTGATGAAAGATGAGTAAATAAGGATTTGTAGAATAATGATCGCTTAGTAAATGGGTATTTGCAGTTATGAAAGTATTAGAAATCAAATTCCTAAGACAAACTAAATTAATTTTGAAAGTGGTCTAATCAACATTAATAAATCAGCAAATATTCTATTCAATTAAATATTTGTAATATGAACGGTTACAATTGATAAAATTTACCAAAATTAATTTAAATATTAATTGAAATTAAAGTAAAATAAAAACTATTTTTTGCATTAAATAGAAAGGCGCATATGCAGCTACTTCTAATGAAATAGAAAGACAAATTATAAAAACATACATAAATTGGAATTAAAAAGAAAAATAAATAAAAGAAACAGAAAAAGTAAACAATAATAATAATGATAACAATACGCCTTTTTGCGCGCTCAACGCATAATGTTTGTAATATGAAGATGTATTCACTTGCAAAATATTTGTAAATTCACTTGCAAATAATAATTTTGCAAGTTAATTTGAATAATGAAGATGCAATTGAATATTTGTTGAATGTTGAACGAAGAGTAAATGATCTGTCGAACAATGAAGTTGAGTAAATGAGCATTTGTAGGCAAAACAATCTCATAAATGAAATTTCTAACACCATAAAAATTATAATTACGGAAGTGGTCTAATCAAGAAGCTAAATAGGAACTGTAGTTTACAGAGTCAGATTTCCTATAAATCCAACCTAGGCCATGGCCTAGAGCGCAGCTGTTGGGGGGAGCATAAACAGAAGAAATAACAATCAAATATTTACAAATTTTTAAGTATTATTTTGAAATCAGAATAGACAATGATACCTTTTAAATTTACATTCGTTGCATTAAATATATTGAGCGATTCATTTCTTTTTGTCTTCCCGTGGACCTTATCGTCTCTTGCCCTTGAGCTTATTTGCATTGAAATAGATTTAATAAATTATGTCCACTTCAATTGTCCTTCAAGCCTATACACGAACAAAAGCGGAAAAACGAAGAAGTTCTAGTAGGTATTTTAGACAATTTCAAGAACTTCGATGGAGCATCTTTGTAGACGTTAATGTTATGTTATTTCATAAGCCGTGCAATATAGAATTAAAAATTTATTGTGATTCGAGAAAAGGTTGTACTAATTGCTTATATGTTTCACAAATAAACAATTGTATAATTAATTAACAATTGAAAATTATATACATTAACTTTTTGAGAGGGGGCGCAGAATATGCTTTGACCTTGGGCGTAGAAATGTGTAAATCCGACCCTGGTAGTTTTTCCGCATTGATTTTGCTCTTATTATTATTACAATCAAAAGCCGGGCCGCGTCGATCTGTTACGGTATCGGCTTTGTAGTTAACAAACCCCGAATTCGATCTACCAAAGTTTTAATGCGTATTTCAGTCAAGAAAGCGTTAAAACCGTCATGGCTGTAAGTCCTCTTGTGTATGTGGAGTTGAAGTTTAAAGTTAAGTGTGGGCTTTGATATCGCCGAAAGTTCAAAATTTCAAGATCCGTTTTTAAATAACCTTCATGTAATTTTAAAACCTAACTTTTATCTAACATACTAAGAGATAATATTTGAAAAGTTGAACATTTATATACTAAGTTAACAGATTGTTAATCTAGTTTTGTTGCATTAATATCCCTTTTTGAAGCACCACCAGGCCCATTTGGGGACAAGCCTCGTAGTTTTGAGCCACGGACAGATGAAGAGGACGACATCTGAGCAGGCATGCCTCTTTTCAAATTCGCTAGCTATACCAGTGTGAAGGAGGGAGAAATATTTTATTCTCGACGTTAGATTTCATATTTATCAGGTCCACATACACGGCGAGTTTTTGTCGAATTGGATTTCTAACCTCGATTCCTCCGATCTTAAAGAAAATACCTTATTCCAATCAATCACGGTTCTAATTAGACTGTTAAATTGACTATTAAAGTAATTGTGCGAAATGTATACCTTTAAATATCAACGGAAAATACATGACTCAACCTTATTTTATAATCACTCTACGCATTTCTCTAAACTTCTACACTAAAATAGAGTAGCAAGAATACTAATAAAAAAATGACAGAAGACTGTCTTTTTCAAACAGTTAAATACTTTACTACTAACTACTACTTTAAAACTACTTTAAACTACTTTACTCGCGTGACTCTTTTGTTTCTCGAAGTAAATTGTAATTCTCTTTTGTTTTCCCGAAGTTTTTTCTGTAACTTTTGCTGTTACCCTTTATCTCTAAAATAAGACATTAGTTATGTTTTTAACATATGTAGTTACCGAGATATAGAGGATCGAGTCACCAATTCATGCGTATTTTTGTCCAACTTTGCGACTCAGTAGTCGCTGAACTACAATTTCGATTTTCAATTTTTTTGTAACTTCTGTTCTTGCCCTTTATCTCTAAATCAAGACATTAGTTTTGTTTCTAACATATGTAGCTACCGAGATATAGAGGATCTCCCATACAACGTCTTTTGCGGCATTTTGGCGCGTGAATCAATTTCCTTCCAGAGACCCCAATGGGAGGAACGTAATCCTACGTTAAAATACACAAACATTGCACAATCAAATTTTCGCAGTGAAATTTACTCCCGCTTCAAAATAAATCAAGTGTATTCCGCTCTTAAACATACCTTTTCCTTGCTAAACAAAGGAAAAGCGACATTATTCATTCATTACAAAACTTGAAGTGATATTCTTGTGGATATTAATAAGGAACAAAATGCGCACGTTCCTCTGTTTAATAATTCACGATTTCCGTCGTCGACGATGTGCTACGAATAATACAGTTACACTGCGTCGTATTGTTTAAACTTCCTTGAATAATTTAGTGATCTGAGAAAGACTGATTTTTGTCTTATCTTACAGCAAATCTGAGAAAAGGTATTGTTTTAACATAAAATATGTTTTATATTTTGATCATAGGGAATATAAGGCAGATGAAAGCATAAACAGACAAATAAAAATCACATAACTGCCATAGTAACATATTCAAATACCAAAAAATGGGAAATAAATATTTTATTTATTTTTATAGTCGTTATAAAGTCCGATGATTCACAATAGTTATTTATCGACATAAAGACATAAGGCGATTAGGGACCTTCAAAATCATTTTTATTAAATTTTTGATCTAATCAATATGAAATTTTGTAGGTATTAATAACAGCACTACATAAGCAAACACGCAAAATTTCATTGCAATATATTAATTTAATTCTGATTTATGAGTATAAATGTAATTTTCATTAGAAATTAATGGCCTTTATGATAAATGTTTCAGGCTTTCCAAACTTAATCGAAATCACTCTTATTTCTTTTAATTAGTTACTCCAAGCGATTTCAAAGAAAAATTGAGATTGATTTTCATGTTTTCGAAAGGAATTTCAAAATGAAGACGCATAGTAAACTGTTGATTTCTGAAAAAAATATGCCCAACATTTGATATGGAAGAAAATATATACAGTTTAATAACAAAATAACTTCTATATGAATGCCGAAATTTCTTCTCCATATATGTTTTTAAACTTATATAAAATGTCATGAAATTTGAACAAAAATTTAAGTGCCTGGGACATTTATCATAAAGGCGATTAATTGTTATTAAAAATTACATTTATACCCATAACTAAGAAATAAATAAATATATTGCAGTAAAATTTCGTCTGTTGTCTTATATTGTGTTCCTGTTAATGCCTGCGCAAAATTTTAAATTATTTAGTGGAAAATTTAAAAAATGATTTTGAAGTTTCCGGGTCGGCTTAACACCACAGCATACCCCGAACTCGGAGCCAGGACGGCTACTTGTAGGTTGGTTGGGTATGCGTGATACTTTATTGAAAAAGCCAGAGCAAAAATAAAACAATTTATATATAAGGATACAAAAAAGAGGACTTTTAGAACAAAAGAATATAATATTTAGTAATTTAACCGTTAGTTCTTTCAAGTCTTTGTGTGGTTGAATTTGAGAGGGTGGTGCCTTATGTATGGGAGAAGAGAGAAGATGAGTACCTAGGGTTAATTGAGTCTGTGGCTAGTTGTTGTCACCATCTTTTGGAAAAAAAGAGTGTTTCGTTTTCCGCGATGAAGTAGATGAGTTTTCTGATTTTCGCCCTAGAATTGTTGTTGTTCACAACTCTTTTCCACCAAAGTGGTTCTAGATCAGCTGACGGTTTTGTTAGGTGGTATGAGGTTGTAAACAGGCATCTTGTAGCATAGTGTAAGGGGTTTCCCAGGTTTTCGCAGCCACAGGAATCGCTGTTTCTGATGTTGAATCCTTTAAGATATGGCCCGTGACGAACATTATTTTGGGCCTTTGCCGTGGAGTAGCGACATGAGGACTAGAGAATTCCAGGTTCTACGCCCGATTCTGTCAAAAATCCGGCATGTATGTGGGACTAGTTTGGCGAAGAAGTTCGCAGAGGCGGTACCAGTTCAGTGTCGTCGTCATTATCTGACCATGATTCAAAGGAGTCCCGTCCCTAAAAAGCCCTCTTTTTGTTTCAAAATGGGACGGTAATCCAATAAAAATTAAAAACTCGGGACACAATATACGTAAGCCTGTTGAAAGTAAAAATTTACCTCACATTGGTGTGGCATAACTGTTTGAAATATGGGATTGCTGGCTCAGGTGTAAACGTCGGAAACTGATCGCAGTTTAAAATGATAAGGGATGTTTCTAGTTTATTTTATTTTAGTTATACTAACGTTATTTTGGGGCGGATCTCGTAAGGTTTAAGCGTAGTCAGATGACGAGGGCAACACTTGAGGCTGTAGACTCTTCCTCAGGATTCTGTGCAACACTAGTGTAGGGACATTTTCCCCCGCTTGCATGGCGGTTATTCTTTGGAATCAGTTTCGAACTTGCAGCACTCCAATCCTAAAATTTAGACCTTACAAACAGAGCTCTTAGCCTTTGAAGAATATCTCGAATCTCGCGTTAAAATGGGACCATCATATAATAACAAATATTTTTTTAATACTTCCGATTAAATCAGCGCCACTCTTCAAACTGATATGATTTGTTGCAGTATTAACAATTCGTTAAATCTATAATCACAAAAGTGTTGATAAAAAAATATCCCATGTCTTGTCGTTGATCTCATCTCATGATAAGTTGCCTTTTTACATTAATCATAAAAAAGATTTTTTTTTAAAATTGTAAAATAAGAAGTTATCTACATTGGTTAGTTACAAAAGACTTCAGTTCATATTTCTATAGGAATATATTAGTAGAAAGTATCTCAAAACAATGATATGTTCTCACCCAGAGAAAAATTAAGCTTCGGAATAATAGTTAACTTACAAAACTTTGCAGTTGATATTTCTATAGGAATATATTAGTAGAGATTACCTCAAAACAATGATATGTTCTTGCCCGGAGAAAAATTAGGCTTCCGAATAAAAATGAAATAATCAATGCCTTGAAAACTTCTGAAGCATTTTCAAATACTTCGTAATTCGTCCATAATTGAAAACCAATACAAGAAGATCCATGCCATCCATCAGAAGAAAAGAATGCAGAAGTTTCTTACAGAAGAGGCCGAGATCAATTTTAAGGTATCCGATTAGGGTGAAAAAGCGATTTTCGAAGATAAATTCAAAACATTTTATGATCTAAAAATAAAGCCACAACTTTTAAGATTCTAAAACAGTCTTTGTTTTTATTCTTATTCCTTAAATATTTTATTCCTTGACATTTACTTGAAATAATGTGTTATTATATTTTTTAAATACGTTTTCTGTAAAATGAAAATTTCTCTAAAATTGGACCACGAAAAATGTGATATCTCCAAAACAATTCATAAAAATTCATTGAAATTTCATACACACGTGTAAAACATCTTTGAGGGTGTAATAGACAGCAGATTTTATGATAGCTTTATTTAGTCATGTTCTGAAGGCACTTTCAGTTCGAAACATAGGATAATTTTGGAGAAAAATCAATGACGCCAACTTTCATAAAATATTTATTTATTAAAATAAATCTTATCTTGCGGTCTATTACATTCTAGATAGTTTGAGAAGCACGCATGCGAAATTAACTTCAATATGCCCCATATTTTTTCAATTATGCTGTTTTTCTTAATATTGCAATTTTTATAAAAATTATTTTAAAAAATATATTATTTTCAAAAATTACTGATGATATATGAATTTTTATTTCTAATTGTGACCATTTAAGCCTATTTTTGTTATTTAGCTCAATAAGTATTTTTTGTGAATACTTTTATTAAAATTTTCTCTCCGAACCTATTCGGGTACCTTAATGCAACGAATGAATTCCAGTTTTTAAGGGAACAAACGATATCATAACATTTTTTCTTTTCTATTGAGATTTGCTATTTTATTAAACAATTATGTTAGCTTCACATACAATAGCTCAAATTCCTTTTCAGCTTATCAAGCTTTAACAATGGCTACTTTTAGGGAAAGCCAAAAACTTCTTTTTCCTTGCTCAAACGAAGATCTTTTATTTTCAAAATGAAAATAATTTCATAACCGTATGCGTAAATTCGTAACTTTTGGATTCTTGTCACCGTTTCGCAGATATTCTCTTAGATTCAATGACACATCTTCAAATCCCACAATTTCACACCCTTTGTGAAAACTACCGAAAATCTTGTGCCTTTTAACAGCTGTAAAAATATACATTTCTTCCGAAAGGAAACACACATTAACAATATTGTTGAGAAAAAATAAAGCACGTCAAGGGAACCGAGTATATATAGCACAAGATAAAGATATCTATCCCATGGGGATGTTGAGCACACTGAATCCTTCAGAGATTCTCAAAGCAAGCAGAAAGAAAGGTGTTGAAAACGTATTCCTGCCATCTTTCTTCAGAACCAAAACGGAACTATGAACATAAAATATACATACTTGTAAAATCCATCCTATTTCTCTTTAAGATTCGAAGAAAAAAATTTCCATCAATTATTTCTAATGACCATATAATAAATAAAATACACTTCCTGGACTCGTAAGTATAGTTCCAATTGTTGATTCTCCGTCCCTGATCTAAAAACTGTCTTGCATTATTTGCCATAATATTAAACAAATTACTTTGGATTTGTCTATGCTTTGAATAAAATGTCTCTAATCCGTCTCAACTTTGAATAGAATGTCTCAAATCAGTCTCAATTTTGAAAAAATTGTCTCGAATCCGTCTCAATTTTGAATAAAATGTCTCGAATCCGTCATAGTTTTGAATAAAATGTCTCGAATACGTCTCAATTTTGAATAAAATTTTCCGAATTTGTCTCGATTTTGAATGAAGTCTTTCGAATTACACCGTTGATTTTCTGTCAAATAAATAGTTCACATTAAAATTTTTTAAAAGAACATATTTTCATTTAATATTTAAACGTTATCTTCAGAAGAACGCTTTTTCCAACTTTTTCTATGCAAAGAAAACAGTTACTCTATTTTAGTGATTAATGTCAGCTCCATGCAGTAATGGATTGAATTCATGCTCAGGTAACACATGTAAAGTTGCCGGTTGGAATCCATTGAACCTCTTGCAAGTGGAAAATAAAGACGAGATGTCACAACATAACGTAATGCAATATACTTTTAGATGCTAGACAGTGGCGGCTCGTCCATAAGAGCTGCAGAGCTGCAGTCCCCCCTGAAATTATTTTAAAAGATTGTACTTTCGTTTTTATTCTAATTGGCTTACTTTTCCACTTTGAGAATTCAGTGATCAACGAAAATGGCAAAAAAGTAATAAAAATATGTGGTACTTACGTATTAACGCCACCGAAGCTACAGATTTGGCGGTTTTTAAGTGCCGCCAAATTTGGCGGTTTTTGTACTTACGTATTAACGCCAATTTGGCGGTTTTTAAGTGCCGCCAATTTGGCGGTTTTTGTACTTACGTATTAACGCCAATTTGGCGGTTTTTAAGTGCCGCCAACGCCACCGCAGCTACAGATTTGGTGGTTTTTGTACTTACGTATTAACGCCAATTTGGCGGTTTTTAAGTGTCGCCAATTTGGCGGTTTTTGTAAACAAGATTGCTCTTTATTGGCGCATTACCGCCAATCTGTAGCCTCGGTGGCGTTAATACGTAAGTACCAAATATATGAAAAGAAGACGGAAAATCAATCAAAAATTAAGAGAGAGACAGACCAGAACTACATCAAGGTTTGCCCCTCCTACGGATCCGATATTAACTCAAAGAGCAATGCGAAGCGGGAGAAAAGCAGCCCTTTCTCCGCTTGAAATTGCATTCATTTGAGCTGCGTTTTTTTTCAGCTCTCATCTGGCATTCCACATTTGGATCTTTTCTGCTTTTTCTTAGTAGTACAGTCGTTAAGTCGTTTTTTAAATCCAATTCTGGAGGAGTTGTAATTTTTTGCTTCTTTATGTTTTTTCGGATTACGATTATGAGGTTTGCCACCAATAATTATTGTTTGTATTTTAGTTATAGCCAAAAAACATTAAAAAAAGATTTTTCTGCAGTTTTTTGCTTACAACTCAAAAACTATCAATTTTTAGTATATCATTATATACCAAAATAATCAGCACATTTCCTACAACTTAGGTCTATAAAAGTTTTATAGCACTGCTTGTTTCTGAGCTGACGAGCAGCCACTGATGCTAGATAAATCATCTGGATAAATCAAGTGAATTGTCTTAACCCTCTAACACCGAGCGAGGCGGTCGCGGGCGGTCTAAAAACATTCCCCTTAACAACGACGAAGGCCGGTCTGAGGCGGTTGGCTTCTTTTGAGGGGAGGGGAGGTTCTCAGATCGTTTAGGAGATAAGCGCAGTAGGGGAGTTCAATTATCCTTGCCAACCACAGCCCATTTCCGTGCGCCTTAAGGGAAGGTTATAGCAGGGGGTGGAGGGGTAAATGACCACCTAGATTGGGAGAGTACAATTCATGTTGCTTCCTCCCCAAAAGACCCGGTTTTAAAGGAGCTAGAAGAAAAAAGTCGCCTCGGGATTAAAGAGTTAATTCTTTTGAATATCATTTAATTCCGTGAGTAAACTCACGTTATCATTAATGCAAATTTTTGAGTAACCGGACGTTCCGGATTACTGGGAATGTCTCAGTTTTTTACTTACTGTCCGGGTTGACACTACCTTCAGAATATCTAGAGTGGCCTGGTTAGAAGTTCGAGAAATGAGATCACTTTAAATACAACTAGATATTTAAAAAGAATGATCGAAATATTTTGACTTCCGCATCTCTAAAATTATGGAGCATTGTTCCAAAATATTGCATTGTTCGATACATCTTTCACTGAAGTTACTTACTTAACTTTTACTTTGAAGTTACCGCTTTTCTACCCTTTCTAATTCACCCAACTGAAGCAAAACTTCTGATTATTCGAAATTTTTATTGGAACCTTTTGGACATGTAAATAAAATTTTTGAGAGAATATATCAAGAAATTATTTTCAGTTCACTCGCTGGATCAGAAATAAAGAAACCAGCAATATTGCTCTTTTTTTCAAACAGTTCATTAAATTTTTAAAAAAGAAATCCGTTTCTGTTTATTTAATAAGCTATTTATTTAATTTCATGTGTGCTTACTCTCGATAGGAATACCGCAACGACGGATAACCATTACGTACTTCATTTAAAATCTAAAGTTATTAAATAATCTGAATGATAACATAAAATCCAAATCCAAATACAATAAAAGATAAAATGTATATTTCTAAGTTTCAGTGACATTCTACAGAAATTTTAATTAAAAATTATGTTAATTTATTATATGGCATATTAACCCTTTCAAAGGCCATTTTTTTCTAGTAGTGGTATAATAAAATAACTTTGGAAGTGAGATTAATTTAAGAAAGAAATTCATTTAGCTTATTGGATGGCATTAATTTTTTATTAATTAATTTTATTAATTACCAAGTCAAAACACTTCGTTATGATTTGAGATAAGAAATTGGAACATCTAGGTTTTTATTTCATTGAAAAATCTGATGAAAACTTACAGCAACCTTAAAAATTGCGTTTAAAAATCCATGAATTTGGTGACAAGTATACTTGCCACGGTCTTAGGAAAGGTTAAAGTCAAACATTGTCATATATATTCATAATAAAACAAACAGAACAATTTATCTCATAAATTGCAGCATTAAAATTCAGAACATCAGAAAGAGAATGCTAATACAGCGATAAAAATACAAATGGTTTCAAATTTTGAATTTTAAAATTCAAATTGCTATGAATCCGAGAGCCAATTTGTTTCTCAAATCTGCATTGAGCAGAAAATTATTTCAGTAGTCCAAGGACAAAAAGTATGCAATTGGGGCATATTTATTCAGGTGAAATTCGATATTTGGAACGAACTTAAAAATCCTACGCCTGCTTGATACATATTTAAGTATAAGAAGATCCACAATCGTTTTCAGTATTGACACGGGCCACGCGAAATAAAACCACT
>BGPR01042839.1:0-13129 GCA_013235015.1 Araneus ventricosus
CAAGAGCCATATTTTACTGATTATAGAGAAAACAGGAGAGAAAAGAGCGCTCCGCTAAAGATTAATATTGATTAGTTTTCTTTATGTACTTTTTAAGGAAAACAGATTTAATTTGTTGAAATAGTTAATATTGCTGTCAAATTTCAAAAATCACATAGAGTTTCTGAAACAATAGACCAATTAATAGAGATCACAATATATTTCACTTGTTATTGTTTGCTTGGTAACAATATTGCTTCCTGAGTAATAAAATGAAAGGAAACGGAATACTCAAAAGAAGCTTACTGATTATAGAGAAAACAGGAGAGAAAAGAGCGGGGCGCTTAAGATGAATCTTGAATAGTTTTCTTTATATGCTTTTTAAGAAAAAAAAGATTTAATTTGGTGAAATAGTTAATACTGCTGTCAAACTTCAAAAATCATATAGTTTTTTTTTGAAACAATAGATCAATTAATAGAGATCACAATAAATTTAAGTTTGTTATTGATTGATTGGTAACACTTTTTTTTCCTAAGTAATAAAATGAAATGAAATGGAATACTCAAAAGAAGCTTACTGATTATAGAGAAAACGCGGGAGGAAAAAATCCTGGCTCTTGAAATTAAGTTTGATTAATTTTCTTATGTGTACTTTTAAAGACAAAAAAAGGCTTTGTTTTGGAAAATAAATTAATAATGCTTCCAACCATCAAAAATGAAGCATAGATATGAAACAATAAGACAGTTTATTTAGTTCACAAGTAAAGCATCTTTGATCAAGCGATAAATAATAACTGTTTTAAAAATTTTGAAAAGTTATTCAACTTTATAATCCTTTCTTACAATTTTTATGATTTGAATATCTATTATATTGAATTATGTCAATGCAAATAATAATAGCTAGAATGACAGAAGGAATGATTTATTTCAAAATAATGAGTAGATGAATGATAAAATAAATTTTTCAGTAATTGTTTTGTAATGGCGCCTATAATAAATTGCTTGCATTCAACTAAAAATAATTATAAACAGCAAATACAAACTAACAGTTAAAAAAAAGCATGCCACTTTGGGATATTTCATAGCCTTAAAAGAGAGTTGAAAGTTGTATGAAAATATCATGAAATATCAGAGTGCATTCATTTCTGGACAAATATAATTTCATCCATACATACCATATAAAAATTATAAAAACCACACTGTTTTAAGCAAGATAAATAAAATTACATTTAAAATTGAAATTCATACTACTTCATTTTGCATTAATTCATTTCAGCATAATTTTACACATCCGCAGTAATGGAATTTTAGATCAACATACCTGCAAAGAAAAACAAATTATCAAAAACTTGCATATAAATGAAATATTTTCTTAAAATAATTTCTAAGAGTTTTTAATAACTTTGCAGGTAAACACTTTCTACAGCACTGGTGAAAGAAAACATACATATACATAGTTAAGTAAGTGTATGAAGTGTGTGATCGAGTTTTCTTTCTAAATTTAAGATATAATTATGGGTAATAATTTATAGCATGACTAATAAATTTTGGAGTGAAAATAAAGATATTTCATTTAAAAGATAAATTGCTTCTTCTCTATCCATACATTCACCTTATATCTTTCAGCGATATAGCCTTTAGATTAAGGGCATGAGAAAAACATCTTACCAAAGAGCTTTTAAAGAGAGACAAGAAAGTGCTTTCCGTTTTTGACATAATTAGAAAATAATATCCACAATTTCCTTCGATAACCCTTGAAGTTGCTATTCTTGTTTTTCCTCATTAGTAATCAAGTTACCCATCATACACCTGGGGTGACTGAACAAGACAACACCATAAGACGGTGAGTTAAGTGATTACAGCAAACACATTTTGGTTTAAAATTTGTGAATAATATCATGTTTATTGGTATAGAATGTGAACCAACCCGGTTGCAATGGTGAAAATTCTGCATAGGAAATATTCGTAAGAAAAATAATAATTTTTATTTATTGAGATAATAACTATATATATATAAAATCAAAATTAATTATAGACTTTCTAGTTCTAATCTAGTTTTGGCAATCTGTGAAGTCAAGCTAAGTGGCGGTTTATATTAAAAATGTGGAATAATTTTTTTCTGATAATTAATTTAATGCAATAAATAATTAATTAATAATAAAAATTTCTGATAAGGATGGGTAGAGACACTGATTCTTTAATTCTTAATGAATAAGTGTGGGTATTTTATTGAATAATGTATTTATTGTTTTTAATGCAATATAATAGCGCAATATATTGTTCTATTACATATTTTTAATTTTAGTACTTTTAATATAGTGTTGTTTCATTGTTAGGGTTAGTGTATGATTTTCTTTCTAAATTCTTTCATTTTAGGGTAAATTACCCTGTCTGTTTTTCAACAACTTTAGTAACAGGGATGGTTTGTACAGCAAAATTAATTTAACCTGGCTAAAGCTTGTCCACAGCCAAGCTGCTATATCAATTGTTGAAAACTCCATATACTTGGATTGTCTTCTTCAATATTTTTGATAGCAACAGAGCTCTTTTACATGTTGTCATATAAATGTTTAAACTTATTCTTGTTCATGGTATCTATAGTATTTTCAATTCTTTAGATTTTGTTTTAGATTTGTCGTATTGTTTAAATAAGGAAGTTTTAGTATAGGATTCGCTTCTTGATATGTCTTGTTTACATTGTTTTTGTATCATCCTGTACAACAACTTATATTTAGGTTTTTATTTATATATATATATGTAATAATCTCGCTTAATTTGCTTTAAATTCTAATATTATATATTTTAAAGTCTTAATGTATTCCAAAATCACTTTTCTTAAATTCCAGTTTAGTTTTATTTCCCGCGCTGGAGGTATATTAAATCTCGCGTTTTGGCATATTTATTACTAAAAGAATATTCTAATTACTTCCACGCGCCCACATAGAACACGAAATCAGAGACTTGTTGGCGCCATACTTTTCCCTAAAACACGTGGGTAATTTACTAATAATAGCTATTATTCCCTTCACTTTGATCACGTGTCCATATTTTAATCCCTTATCTGAAAAAATGCATTGATTTTCTGCTCGCTTTTGACTTGAAACTTTCATACCATCTATACGTAAGTACATACGTATATATATACGTCTACACCACTCTCATGATATGTCGAATAATAAATAAAAAATAGCTCTTTATTCGGCTTTTAATGACAACAACAACGAATTCATTATAGAAATCGTTATATGTATATAAAAAGAGCGAGAGAGTATAAATCGTAAAATGATCTCACTCTATCTACTACTACAGCGTTTTTGGAATTGCAGCTTTTAGCGCATTCATTGAGTATGTGATATATTTTTTCCATCTGATAATATTCTCATTTTTATATTTACCCGGGTATACTTTCAATTCGTTTTTTCGTATCTTTTCGAATTTGATATGAAAGTTTGTTATTTTATTTTATTGTTTTTCAAATATTTTTATAAAAGAAATAAATTAAACAAAAAAATCATTTGTCCATAAAATAAATTAATTAAAGAATTGTTTGGTAACAATATATTTTAAAAGGTAATAAAAAAGGAATGGCAACAATGTATTTATCCTTAGCGAAAGTTGCTTAGCAACAAAGGAGAAGAAATGTTTTTAATGAGAATTCGATGTCATTGAATGTAACGTGTGTGATGTACATACAATAACGTGCGTAAATATTTTATGTTGTAAAAAAAATATTTGTTCTGTTCTGAAATTGTGAATAAGTATGTTGTTTTTTTATAAAAAAGACTATCATGAATCATCTAACACAGTACAATATATTCATTTATCTCTTAACACGTCTTGAAAAATGATTAAATCTTAAACTTAATGTTAAAATTAATCTTCCCAGTATCAATACTATGGGTGTATAAGCATAAATAACATTTTAAATTTCAATATTAAGTCAAATATAAATGCGTTCAGGATTCCGACAGAACTGGATTATATCGCCAACCTTGAACTGTGAACTTCAACATTATTTGACAAGTTAAGCACACATGAGCTACTGGAAAAATTATGGGACTACCGTATGTTAGCTTTGTTGTTTAAAAACAAATGGCTAAGCCTTTTTCTGGAGAAGGTTTAACAAATCTCCCATCAAGACGTGAATGATGTATCGTGACAACTTGCTATTTGTCGCCAGAAAAGCGTTGAAGAGCTTTTTTTTATTTACGGTACATTTTTTTCCCTTTTTTCTCTTGTAATCGTACATCATTTATGAGAAACGGTTTTTACCTTCAAAAGATCAACGACTCCTCTACATGAATTCATTTATATTTTATGCCAAAGGTGATGTAAAATTTTGTCTTTGTATATTTATTCTTCGTCATATTTTTCATCAGAATATCTTTACGATCGATATGCAAGTCACTTTTTACAGGTTTATTTATTCCAAGATTCACTGTAAAACTGAACGACCTTTCTTTCAATATGTAATTCTAAAAGCTTTTAACTCGATATTTGAGCTTTATATGTCAGACTATTCTGAGTTAAAGTACCTAAAAGTTTATTCTTGATGTCAAAATCTTGTGAATAAAATTATTTGCTTATTAGTTAGTTAACCCTTTAACCGAAACATCCTTTGAATATCCATTTACTTAGCATGCAATTTAGAGGTCACAATGACCCATATTACGGTCAGAGGTTTAACTTAAATTAGGAAAATGAATTGCCTAATACATACTAATCTTATAACACTTAGTATACAAATAGCTTTCATTCCGGATTTCAATATTTGCTTGCACCGAAAGTGACTCTAGTATATGCAAATGACTACTACAAAATCAGGAATGCATGTTGGTAAAATTATCAAGTGAGGTTCTTTTCACCCTAATGTATAAAGGAACTGAAACTTGTCATCGTAAGGGGAAGCTTTTCAGTATTCTATACTTTATGTTACTGTACATTTTCTTAAGTAGTATAGGATTGTAATCGAAAAAGCACTGAAACACAAATGAATATAGGTATATATATTAACTATACAAAATCTAACGATGAAATTCACAAAAGAAAGTAATATATAGCAATATTATACTTAAATAGTGTATTTTTATTACGTTTCTTTTGTCTTTGATCGATATTATACTAAAAGATCTGTGAACAGTAGTCTTCGAGTAAAAAAAAAATTCTCTTTATCGCAGTTTTTAAAGATTTACCATTTTTTCGAATGCGAATTCTTTAATCAAGTCTCTACCTTTATCAGTATTCACAAAATTCCAATTAAATATATATGCTTTTATCAGCATTAACAAAACTCCAATTAAATGTCTGCTTTTATCAGTGTTAACAAAACTACAATTAAAAATATCTCGCCATTTGTAAAATGACTCATATGTTTTAATGACGCCAAACTTGTCATTGACTCGCCAAACATTTAAACAATTAAATACGCGACCATCGTGAAACGCAATCAAAAAATGAAAATCCATATTCATATGTCGTTTTTAATGACTTCAAGGAACATTCATGCCAATTTCGAGGGCAATCGAATGAAGCATTTAGTCTTCACGGCGCAAAAGAAATTTAAAGACAAACAGACGAATTGCCGAACGGTATAGTAAAAATCTGACTTTGTTTCACTCTTTTAATTACTTATAAAAACAAATGAGAAACATTAGTTAATTTCTATACTTTTCGTTTGAATTCGTAAGTAATAAATGTTGTCTGTCGTAATATTATTTCCTTTATAACCTTTTAAGTATTTTCTTGGTGTTTTGATCAGATCAGCGCGAATTCGAGTAAAGTCTGATTCAAGTGGTAAAATATAAATAATTCGCTAAAACTGAAACCAAATTTAAAACATAAGCAGCAAAATCTAAATTTAATTACGCGTTGATATTTTAATCATAATAGCTTTTAATATTCTGTTGGCTAGAAGAAAGATTTATTTTAAGGTTTGCTTTCAAAAAAATATGAAAATTTCTAGATAACCAGAAAATTGGATCACCCCGTCGTGTCTAAGCATACGGGAAAACTGCATGACAGCCGCCGCAATAGCTTCGAGTACTTAAGCAGGAGTCCTAGTAGCGAATCACCTAGCCACGGCCCGACCCTTCCCGAAGGAGGTAAGTACTATCGCTGGTGGAAAGCCCCACCATTTCTATACCTACAGGAGAAGCGACTTCCTACTTATCCGGTAGCAAGTCATATCAGTGTACTCGAGGAGTAATGAAACATTTATGTTTCGTTCGGATCAAAATACATGTAACATCGTAAATATGGGCAATATTTTTTCACGGCAATGATAGTCTTGCTGCTGGAATCTTGTGGGAACACCCCATGAACTTAAAACAGCCTAGAAATTATAGAACCAAATTAAGAAACTTCTTATTTAGAGATAATTCTGCAATGAACACTAAAATCCATTCATAGAAAAAAAATCAGTCTTGACAATATAACGATTTCAAAGTTACAAAGAACTGTTCATCAACGGATTCCGAGACTACCACATTTGGACGATTTTGCACCAGAAAGGGGTGCCAGGCAATGAGTCATATGAGAGCAGTTCCGGAGTCCTTTGTTAGATCACGCTCAGTAGAATGTAAACATCAACCTTCCATTCTTCACTTTCCTCCTATTTTGATGAAAATAACTCCGCTCAGCACATGCGCAAAAACGCGGAGGGTTTCCGAATCCGTTGGTAAACAATAATTATTAATATTTTAGTTTAGTTACATTAACGTCCCGTTCTAAAGCAACATGAGGACTATTTTTGGACGGAACTCGTAATTTTGAAACCTAATCAAACAACACCCTCCCCAAATTTCCTCACAGCACCAGCAGGAGGACGTTTGGCCTCCTACATATGATTCAATGTGCAGTAGATCTATATACATGGTGGATCACGCTCAGTAAAATGAAAACATCACCCTTACATTCTTCACTTCCCCCCTATTCTGATAAAAATATCTCCGCTCAGCGCATGCGCAAAAGTGCGGAAGGGTTTCCGAATCCGTTGGTAAACAATAATTATTAATATTTTAGTTTAGTTGCATTAACGTCCCGTTCTAAAGCAACACAAGGACTATTTTTGGACGGAACTCGTAACTTTGAAACCTGAGCAAACAACACCCTCCCCAAATTTCCTCTCAACACCAGCAGGAGAACGTTTGGCCTCCTGCGTCTGATTCAGTGTGCAGTAGATCTACATACATGGTGTATCACGCTCAGTAAAATGAAAACGTCACCCTTACATTCTTCACTTTCCCCCTATTTTGATGAAAATATCTCCACTCAGCGCATGCGCAAAAGCGCGCAGGGTTTCCGAATCCGTTGCTAAACAACATGGTTCAATCCATGTAGAGATGTTGCATTTTCGTAATTTATATTAAATGTCATTCAGTTACGAATTAACAGAACAATAATTTTAAGGCAGAAATTTCGTAAATCTCAGTTTTTATGCCTGCTTCATATTTCGCCTTTATAACTGCTGTTCCTAAATTAACTCCTTCAAAAGATTTCCTTTCCCCATCGCGTTGCATTAAATATACTACGGTAAATACTTAAAATAACTCTTTCTGTAGCTTTCAATTTAGTTCACATAACCCTCCTCTTCCTAGTGAACGCTTTCTAACACTTTCTCAAAACTGTCGATGCGTATTCTCTGATTTCGTATTTTTCATGGTGATCAGTCGCATTTTTCATGGTTATCTGTTGTATTTTTCATGGTTATCTGTCGAATTTTTCATGATGATCAGTCGTATTTTTCATGGTTATCTGTCGTATTTTTCACGGTGATAAGTCGTATTTTTCATGGTGATGAGTCGTATTTTTCATGGTGATCAGTCGTATTTTTCATGGTAATCAGTCGTATTTTTCATGAAATCAGTCGTATTTTTCATGGTATCATGGTATTTTTCATGGTGATGAGTCGTATTTTTCATGGTAATCTGTCGCAATTTCATGGCGATCAGTCGCATTTTTCATGGTGTCAACATTTCATAGGTTAGCGCAGTTTTCTTCGCAAATTAGAATTATAAATTTAAAATCAAAGTATCAAGAAAGAAGGAAATATATAAATAATAAATAATGATAGTTATAACCTTAAATTAACTTGAGTGGATACATGAATAAAGTTATTTTTTTGATGAAAATACATTCGCAGCAATAAATTTTATTCCATAGAGTGTTATATTATTTTCAAATGTTTTTGTTTGATGTTTAATCCAAATCGACTGCCAAACATCAAAACTAAACTCTCATAAAGAGCATTATATCTGATTAAAATGAAGAAACAAAACAAAAATGCTTATGTGTTTGCAAAATTGTTTGTATGTTTCTGTGCAGGATTACCTATTGTACTTTCAACTGAAAAAGGTACTTAAAACGCCAAAACATTATATTTGCCATTAAGTCCAAAAACGACATTCAAAAAAGTTTTTTTACAGGCAGTTCTATTTTTTGTCTTGTTTAAAATAATTATTTTTTAAGTGCGACTCTTTTATTACAATTAGGAATCATACCGATCTCATAGAATTTAAACATATTTATATGCATTAGTAAAGGGATAACAATTTTCTGTATTTATTCTAAAATCTTTTATGGGCCATAATCCTCCAGTTGAGAACAATTTTATTGTCTTTTATCAGTTAGCAAAAAACCCATACTTCATATTTTATCTTTCAATATATAACTCTCAGTCATATAATTTACTAGCAGTACGCCCACGGCGTTTCCCGTGGAATCAGGACTTCAACAAAATGGAAAAAAACCGACGGCAATGACATGAACAAAACCAAAACAAAAGATACACATTATTGATTTTCCCGCATTTTTTCGCGTTAATGACATTTTATCTTTAGAGAAACAGTATAGAGTACGTCAATCCAAAACAATATTAAAAAATTGCAACGTGAAAATCATCATTATACTGCAAGCAAAGTATGCGAGATGAATAAATACGTTATAAGATACTGCCGAAAATAATAATCAAAGTCATTCAATTGAAGATTATTACGTCACCTGCGCTCTGCACCGTTAGTCAAAGGAATTGCCAGCAACGTTCCAGAAAAGTGTCTCGGATGGAAACTCGCTAGAGAAAAATAACTTTCAACTGACCAGGAAAAAGTTAAATTTAAAAAACGGGAAAAGTTTTAACCGTTCTTGTTTTAAATCCGACAGAACCGTTCTAGTTAAAAGCTGAAAAAAATTGAAAATAATAGTGTTATTAGAACGTCGGATGCAGCAAATTTAAAAACAAAACTAAAATTTCGATGACAAAACTGACTATTATTTAAAAATGGCTCAAAATTCAGTAAATTACTTTATAAATTTAAAACTAGCTTTATTAGAATGGAAATCGTTTTCTCTTTCCGATGGTGTATTTACTTTTTTCGTACAATTATCTGAAGCCATGCTATTGAGAAATTAGTGCAAAAAATCACTCAAAGCAACACAAAATATTAAATAGAAACTTTTCCAGATAAAATTTTAAAATTCCGGCTTCGAGATGCATTGAGTGACCTTTAAGACTACCTGTGTGACAAACTTAAAGGCTGTAAGTGTTATAGATTCGTCTGGACATCGCACGCACGCACACAAACATTGCCTTTTATAAGTATAGATAGACATTTTAAACTCTGAATAAATGAAACAGGATGAGATTCATTCTGGGTTAATTTTGTAAATGTAAAAGTAAATATAGCTAAAATCAACTAAGTTATCTTTAAACGTATTTTCAAAACACCTGTTTATGTTTTTCCACGTCCTCTGAATATTCCAGATTACTCTTTTTTCAGCTTCAATCTATATTCTCTGTTATTTATGCATTGTGGAAATATATCTTTCAAAAGAAAAGAAATGGCACGATGCGGGTAATACTATTTTTGCTCGCATTCTCTCTTGCATATTTACTAGGTGTTTCTTATTCTTTGTGGCAGAAGATATCCGAATGGTGGCTTCCTTTGCAAATTTTTCAGCCATGCCTATTTTGCAACTGAATTTCCCCCAGGATCTCCGCATATATGCTTTCAGAACTTTCAGTAACATCTGCAAAACTTCTTCGATAAGAAAGAGGAAAACATATGTGCTACTGGCGAACCAGAAGTCTACGTTAGTTTTCCATATTTGAAATGGCATGCGTTTTCCAGGAATAAGATGCCGAAATTCATGTTAGAAATTTTTCAGTTAGCTCTTTTTAAATGGTTACGATTTAAAAACATTAAAAAAGAATGCACTATAATTAACACAATCATTAATTTTCATTTAACTATAATTTAGTAATCATTATTGAAGGTTGTTTTTGCAGTTTTTAATGATAATTTCACAAACAAACTGATGCTAGAAAAGTAATCATGATATGTATTATTATTAAGTCTTAAATAATTAATTCTCTTATAAGACGTTTGGATTCATTTCTTAACATTCATATATATTGCATTAGCAAGAATTTAGCAGTTCCTGAACTATAGCATAAAATAATATTTTCTCATAATTTCCTATACATGTAAAGTATTAAAGTAAAATTTCCAGAAAACCAACTGAATTAAGTAACGAGGGATTTTTTTTACCTGACAACGCTATATTTCGCCATTACATTCATTAATTAATTCCAAAATTAATAGAACCCTGTAATAAACGAGTACAATTAAGACTTATATAATCAATTAATAACTAATTTCTGGTCGATTTTACCGATGGTTTCAAAATCATTCTCATTAGTATCTCGAATGTTCCGACAAACTAATCAGATAATTATTTTCGCCGAGACATAAAATGTATTTGCACGTTCTGTGTCCAACAAAAATAATACGCACTTATTTTAATTGATGCACTATATTTTATGGTGCGTTTATTTTAATAGTCTCTATTATAAATATAAACTGTTGAACGAAAGATTAAAATGTTTTCATTTTTCAAAATTAAATCCTATGGTTTAAGCTATAAATTATTGAAAATTTTAAAATCGCTAAACTTATTAAATTTTAATAATATTGAATGGTTTTATAAATAAAATTTTTGCCATTGCAGTTTGAAACAAAAATATATCTTACTAAAATAATTGATGACGCCTTAGAATAAACAAGTAAAAAATTCATGAGATGATTAATTTTTCTTTTTCATAAAAGAGAATACAAAATGAAAAACTAGTTTTTTTCCCTGTAACTTCATACTGCTTTCTTTTCTTAGCAGAATTCCGGAAACTCGGGTTATGTTGGAATTGTTTCCTTAACTATTACAAGGTTTATGAGAAATGAATAAAGGATTTGATCTTCCCTGACATTTGTAATATTCATCTGACACGCAACTCAGTCTGAAGCAAATTTTTAGTTAAAAAAAATGAAATTATCCAGCTCTAAATTTTTGGTTTCATTCATTTCCTTTTTTGTTTTCTTTGTAATTCCAAAATGTATACTATTTATCTTTCGCTCACTCTATATCATAAATGCACAGATATGGTTTATGGGTTCATTGACTTGTGATAAGAGGAATTTAATCAACTGAAAAGGCCAAATAAAAATTCAAAATTTGCAAATTTACTACTGTATAAACATGTATCAATGTAATGTTCTTCAATAAATTCTTCACTAACTGCAATGGAATATAAATAAATAAGTAGTTTTCATTTCAATGAGTGTCTATAAAGTACTAAAAATTCAATTTTAATTCCGGACTATGAATTCACAATTTGTAACTCCCGTCTAATATTAAGCTAAGGTTATCAACTATTAGCGTTTTTATGAAAGTAATAATAGTGTAGCATCAAACTAAAAAATAGAATTTCTAATATCAAAAATATTTTATTTAGTTGTTTAGTCATAACTAATTTAAGTTGTTTAGACATACAAGAAAATTTGAATATCAGTATTCATGTTTGAAGTATTGAAAACATTACAATCATTCACATTTTCTGAGAAGTCAGAGCCTCGAGAAACAAAACATCTAAAAATAAATGGTAAAACCGTTATCAGCTCAGTATTTGAAATATAAGACTGAAGATTGAAAACAGTTTCGTTACAATAGGATCTTCACGAAAATTTCTCGAAACAGCTTATTGTTTCTGTAGAAAATTTACGATGTTTTCAGACCATATGCCCCACAGTGTTTAAGGGAGTGTAATTTTTTGTATATTAAGAAATATATGAACATTAACCTTAAGCATAAATAATTTACTGTTAAGGAAAAACGTAGCGGAAATAAAAAAAATCCATTGATAAAAAGTTGAAGATAGGGATAAGATAAAAGCTTAAAAATTCAAGAAAAATCATTATTAAAGTTAATATCAATATTTAATATAAATATATGAAAAATATTTAAAAAAGTTTCGAAAAAGATAAGCTTTTAAAAAATATGGCTCAAAAATAAACGAAGACAGCATTAAATAGAAATAAATAGAGAATTTTAATAAAAAATTATAATAGATATGGATAAGTCTATGTAGGTAGGTTGATAATGGAATATTTTATCAAATATGTCTAGACAATTTTCTTATTGGAGTTATTTTCTCAAGAGAAAAATTCCTACAAGCATATTGGAATTATAAAAGTTCGGAAATTAAAACAGTACTAATGCGACATTTTCAGAGAAAATAACTTTACTTTCAAATTTATTTTAAGATTTCCTTCCAATTTTTTTTCTCTTTTTCTACCAGCATTTTTAAAATCCAAACACAAGTGAAACTCGATGTCTCAATTGAAGTACAAGAAAAACGATAAAATTCTTTAACATAAAAATGTTAAAGTAAGTATTCAAAGCTCTACCTTGACTCAAACATAGTTTAAAAGACATGAGGATTTATGTAATCGATAATGTTTAAACTTAAAATGAAGCTTCCGCTGAAAGTCCTAGAAAAATACTCCAGGTGAAAGAATAGCATAAAAATATTTACCAACGAACTCGAAACTTCTCGAAGGTTTAATGACTTCTACAAGTGTTCACCTCTAACAATGCCAGTCTCGTATTTTTCAAATATCCTCATTAGTGTTGCTTTTGTTTGTTTTCAAAACAAAAAAAGGCCAAGTTTCATTCTTCCTTCCATTCAGTATGAATCATTATTGTGAAACAATTGTTAGAAAGCAACAATTTAGTGAATGAAAAGGAAAAAATCCATAGTTTCTCAAACCCACGAATGAGTTATTTTGTGATTGGTTTTATATTATTTTAGGAAGCTTCATTG
>BGPR01042840.1:0-13128 GCA_013235015.1 Araneus ventricosus
CGATGAGGTGACTCTAGTAGTCATATGTATCGGGGGTTCAAGGTGGCATTAGGCCAGGTGACGAGGAATGCACCTGAACTAAACCCCCTCCCCCAACTTCCGCATTACACCAAAGAGAGGAAGTTTGGCCTCCCTACGTATGATTTAATGAGCGACAGGCAAAATACAGACGAATTTACGGTAGAAACGGGTTTCGAACCTGGAACCTCCAGCCACGTAGCCGTACTAGGCCACCGCGTCCAGTGACTGTTGGAAGGTTAATAAAATGTGTTTATAGGAATTCTCTTCTGTAACGTAAAATAAACTGATTAAATCCTATTATTGAATCTATATGATTTAAAACAATTTTGTTATGATTATTACTAGTACAATAAATTATTTTAAATGTTTGTAATCCTTCGATGCACATGAATATCTCCCAAAAAGTTACTTTAAACTGACCATATATTGGCAAATTATTCTGAAATCATTCATGAATTCAGCTATTTAGAAACAAATAAGTGAATTCGAGGACTAAAACAACAATGATTTCGGAGCCAAACACTGAACGACCGTCGCCAATTCTTCCATAATGTATGATCCTAAATATTCTTCTTTCTCAAACATAAAGAAGAAGGGGGGGGGGAAATTGAGTAAAAAAATCTGAAGATAGGCTTCCTGGTTTATTTTGCCCTCGAATCAGATCGAAATTTATCCTACTTTTCTCTAAAAGGAAACTTTTGTAGTTATAATGTCTGCTTTTATTTCGTTTATGGACCGGACAAAGAATTTATAGTAACTATACTAACTTCCTGCTTCCACTTTAAATATTTCAACATATTGTCATTAATTTCATCTCTAATAAATAAAAAATAATAACAAATAGAGAGATAATGTAATTCTATAGAAGGACATTTATAGCTATTTCTCATATCGAACTGACGGCTAGAAACGCATGGTCTACCCTACCCGAGCATCATCAATCTATGATGAATTCTCGAAATCTTAAAGCCTTTTATACCTCTCAAACAATCTTTTTTTATATAAACAGTTTTCTTTCAAGGCTTGTTCCAACATTTCATATATTTTCGTAGCAGAAATTGCTTTGTATGAAAAAAAATCAATGCATGTCCTATTTTCTTTTCTTAATTGCGTTAGCCATTTTGAAAATTCGACAAAGTTGAAATATATCATTTGAAAAAATTTGTATTTTCAGACGATAATATGAAATTTAATGAGTGTTTCTAAATGTTTATATAAGTCGTAAAATGATTCTATGAATGTTTTCAAGCATCTTCTAGCCTATATGTATTTAAAAGAATCATTTATTATAATTTTCCATCACATTAATATGCTAAAATAGTATGTTAAGCTTATAGAAATCCGTTTATACTGTACCTCTTTAAATTCTACACATTTGTGTTCGACATCTTTTTCTTCAAATTTTACTCGACTTTGACCTGATGTTGTAGGAACTAAAAAATTTTGCTGGGTTTTAAGTTTATTAAATAGCAGAAAATTACAATTAATTTTAGTTTTCTACACATGCTAATGCTTCGCCCAAGTGCAGATAACGAATAAACTATTTTGTGTGGACTTTGAATAAAATGGTGCTTAATTATGAATAATAGATCATATTTTTAATATTAAATACACTCAAAATTCGTCGGTTCATGGTTTCTGAAATTATCACAGAAAATTGAAAATTACAAAACATTAATGAAATTCAGTGCAATCCATAGACTACATTTAAGGCTATTAGAATAACAATATCTTGTTATATTTCTTTAAAAAGTTATAAATAATAAAATAGTATGGAAATAGCAAATATAAATTTAATTTATTTTTCTTTATTATATAATTTTTTTTATATTTATCAATTTTTCCAGTTTGGGGTCGCAATAGTTGGACACACACACAGATAGAAGGGGTCACTGCTATACCATAAATATAAACTAAATTAAATCAAACCAAAATATTTTGAGTTAAGTATGTCTTATATTATTCATTATTTTGAGAATCTTTGAAATGTGTACTCTTTGTATTGTACGTCGTGGTCAAATGGTACAGGGTGATAATTATAGAGCTATATGAAAGAAAAAAAACCTTGATAACTTTTCAACAGTTGGCGAGATTCAGTTAAAACTTGGCGATTGAATGCAGGGGGCATGTTGGAATTCGCTTTGAGCATGTGCACTCTTATTGCTGCTATTCATTTTTCGTTTAAAATGTCGAAATGCAGCGTTTCTGAGCGTATATCGATAGTCAAGGCTTACTATTCGCGCAATAACAGCCCAATTGCGGATCAAAAGAAATTTGACAGGCGCCTCAATCCCATGATACCACCTTACGCAAGTCGAATCTGATTGGTTTGTCAGCTCACATGATCTTCTGATTGCGCAAGCGCACGCGATGCCTTCAGCATCTGAAGTGGGTACCGGGCAAATTGTTTAACTTTAAAAAACAACAGCGGCTTCGCTTTCAGCAAAGTGGGAACCTCGTAGCTTCGCTTTTTCATTGAAAACATAAAGCGTCATAAGCTTGTAATTAAAAAAACCGCGCACATTCAAAATCAAAAAAATACTGGAATATTGGCGAGAATTCCATGTGACCGATGACATGATCCGATTAGCCAATCAGATTCGACTTGCGTAAAAGTGGTATCATGAGATTGAGCCGCTTTGGAAATTTGCGACCAAGTACAAGCTGAAGACACCGGTCCAAGTCTTATAACAATCAAAAATGTGATTGAAAAGTTCGAGAGAACTGGTAATGTTGATGCAGAATTTTGCTCTTCGTCTGCGCCACGTCATAGCCATTGATGGCACGCATTTCGAACATGTCATAAACTAAGTCTGAATATCTGTAGTTACTTTTAAAATTTGAATAAAAGTTTTGAACTTGGTAGTTTTTGAAAATTTTGTTCTTTATTTCATATGGCTTAATAATTATCACCTTGTAAATTCTGAATATGGCTGTTGGAAGAAACCGTCCTCAGGGCCCTATTATTCTACCGTATATGTAGGCCTAGTCCACGTTTAATAAGCCTTTAAGGCTCAAACATTTATCAGGATAGTGTGGTATTAAATTTTAGAGTATTAGGCGATATCTCCCAAATCAACTAACTTCGGTTCATAATAACGAGTTATGTTTCACAATATCCTACAGTAGAATTGACACGAAGTCTTAAAAATTGTTGCTAAATATTTAGACTTGTAAACCCCCAGTTCATAAATTCAGAATTCTTATGCACGGCCCTGAAACACGTCATTTTATTTAAAATTTACTTTTTCCACATACATCATATTCATCGATGAATATGACTCATATTTGTGTTTTCTGTGTTCTATCAAATCTTTTACATCTAGGTATGTGGAACCGACTATATGGAGGACATTTTATATACAAATGTTGTAATGTTTCATTTATTTGCAATGTTAGATTCCCTTAAAAAGAGGGAACGTATGTCTGTATTTTAAGCCTTAAATTCATCATTATCATGGTATGAATCAACAATTTAGTATGGCTTTTAAAAGAGGATATAAATCCAGAACAAGGAAAGTCTCTCAGCTAAAATTGGCTTTTATGAAATCAAATTTGGCGAAGAGGGAGAAGCGCTGTTTTATTTCAAAAATTCCTCATGCTATTATCGTGAGTGCTTCAGACATCCTGCTTCTAAATAGGCCTTTTAATACTTTGAGACTTAAAAGTGTAAGTTTTTGATGAAAGAAGATTGATAAGAAACTAAATCTAATTTCGAGATAAGCAATAGAACTTCTCCATTATTTAACTGGCATGAAATGTAATAGGCGTTTGCTAGTTATTGTGAGTTTGCTTAAAATTAAATAATAAATGAATAACTTTTATAAGTTAGAATGAATTTAACTCTCAAATTCCAGATTTTTTAAAAAATGAATTTAAAATGTTTTTTGACTTTCATTTTCTGAATAAAACATGGAAAAAATATTTTAAAAATTCCTTTTTTGTTTTAAGTATGGTTTAAGGCTGAAAAACCAGTTTGTTACCAACTGACATCACGGGGCTTTATTTCAGAAAAAATCATTTCCTTGTTAAAATTCTATGATGTCAAACACAGATGAATTTTAATAAATAATAATACGGATAAGGAATGTCTTTCAACATTTTAGAATAAAATATGGTATTCTCAAGCGTACAAGCAAAGCTAAAAAAGTTTGAGCTTTAGGTCAAAAACATCAATTTATTTTTATTTTTTATCAACACTCAGGCTGCCATCTATATGTTATAAATTTTTTTAATAAAAATTTCAGTATGTATCCTATTGGCAACAACAGGCATTAGAGCATCAGTCTTATTCTCAAGAATTTAGAGGACAAAATTGTGTATGTTGCTTAGGGCAACACTGGGCCTTTACGGTTGAAGGCTTTTCGTAATTTTTAGAATGTCTTGAATATCTTTTATAATAAAATGCAAAATAAATAATTTGGAACATCTTGAAATTTTAACATTTTTACATTCATTACTCCTCGAATACTATGGCAATTTGGGAACTTATTTTGCAAATATTCATTATATTAAATGTATTCTTTGATTATACCGAAATACCGAATCTTTTAATGTAAGTTTTGATGATTTATAACAAAGATTACTTTCAGTTCTGATGTTTCAACACAGTCATTTAAATTACTCACCATGATTTATTTTGCGAATTACTCATTTGTATATAGCTTTTTACAAATAATAAATTATATTGTTATAGTTCTCTCTGTAGCTTTCAATGTTTCCTCAGTTTGATCAATAACTGATATTAAAACCATACTATTTAATGTGTAATCATAATATTACTATAATATAATTATACTATTAATATAATATAATCATACTATTAATATAATATAATCATACTATATTAATATAATCATACTATTTAATTTATCATGATTTGATAAACTGTGCTTATAAGAGCATAATGTTGCAAAAAGAACAGAATCCAATACACTGATTTTGTAAATATTCCTGAATGTTTTCTTTGAACTAATTTTTTCCTGTTATTCAAGTGATTAATCTTTTATCGAATTATGATGAAATTATCTTTTTTATAGATTTCTCTTCGTAGAAACGCTCAACCTTTTGAAGCGGAAACCATAATACAGGAAAGGTTTCATTATTTTGAAATATCAACAACTTTAAATTGATGGTTTGCTCTCACACAGTGTATCTAAATTACAAATAAAAAAAACCTTTAAATTAACTATATGAAAATCTTGGATTTAACACAGAATTGTTTGATATTGTTGCGTATGTTATGGTAAAATTTTATTCACAGGAGAAATAATAAAACTATTAATTCAATCATTCAGATATAGTTTTAAAAAACAAAGAAATCGAAGTGCAATTAAAAGAAAAATGAACTTCAGTTTAGTTATATTAGCGTCCAGTTCTGAAGCAACACAAGGGCTATTTTGGGACGTACTTTGTAAATTTTAACCGCGGTCAGCCGACGAGGACGACAACTGAGCTGGAAACTCCCTCTTCAAATTTCCAGAACTCTTCGACTTCGAGGCCGACACCTTGCCACTAGACTACGGCTGCCTAAATGTATTGTTATTAAAATCGTTTTGTGGGTGTATAGTGTAAACAGTCCAACACGCAGGATAATGGAGAATGAAGGTTTATTCACAAATATGCAGGAAGACACGAAGTACAGGCAACAGGAAACAATAGATATTGCACAGATTAGCAACGTAAGAGACAACAATTCACAGGTAATAACCGTTCAGTACTTTGAGATTTAGCAACACAAACAGTCAGCAAATCACTAATAAGACAATAACAGCACTTTCAATAGCGCTCAGCTCACCAGCTTTCTAGCTCGCGCTGCAGAAGAAACTCTCAAGTCGTTCCAGTCGATCAACACTCTACTCAATACCTCTCGAAGTCTAACAGCTTACTAGCTGGCACAGTGGATAGAACTCCAGAGAGAAATTCCAAAGACGTTCGCACTGCAAGGCGATCCCAGTCTATCAACATACACTCATTCCGTGATACAAGCGCAATCCTTATAAATTCACCCCGGCAGGCCGTGACATCACATGGAATCATCTATCACATTAAAGCGTATCTCCTCTCCTAGAAGAGATATTCAGAATATTCCAGCACCTTTAATATCCCATAATTCGGCGCCAAAGTCGCCAAATTTTTCGCCAAGTCCCCAAGATGGTCGCCAAAGTCAGGGCTCCAGGCTTGGATGCTGACAGTCATCCCATACTTACTCCAGTAAAATTCTCTTCCCAACCATAAGACTAACATCGCTGGGAAGCGATTTTCCACGTTCGTAATAGTACTTTCAATTAATAGTTTTGTTGAGTATATACTAAATTGATAAATTCGGATTGATTTTTAATAAGTCTGATACTACATCTTTAAAACTTAATCTGTGCCATATTTGGTGGCTCTAAGTTCAGCAATCTATCCTGCAGGGTAACGACATATGCGCATTCATACACCTACACATTCGCATTTGTTATAATTTTTTTAAATTATTGATACCGTTTTCGATAATAAAATTGCAAAATCATGGTAGAAATTACTTTTGAAGAAATAGTCTTTTGTGTGAATTTCGGAAACTATGCTGATTAGATTTTAGAATTCATGGCACACTTTACAAGATAAAAGAACGTATTTCCAGTCCTAAAACTAAGACATGGTTCAGACATACAGGGTGTCCACTAAAGTCCTTTTACCCCACATTAGATAGAAAACGGCGACAACTATTGCCACAAACTTGGTGTCTAGGTATAGTAAAGTGACAATGCCTTAAACCGTGAGATCAATTACAGCGCCACCTGGCGGCAAATAATTGAGTTAGTGTTCTTATCTCGAAAACTGTACAAGATATGGGAAAAGAGGTAATTATAAAATTGTAAAGCGTTTTCGATTTAATATGGGAAGGCACCTTGTGCACAATAATACGAAGATCGGAACGCTTAAAATTCACATTTGTTCGTTCGCATTTTCCAAAATTGTGATGGCACAAGACATGGACAAAAGGATAAAAATATTATTTTTCAGGCAAAAAATGGCCTCATTATACTTTTTCATGTGGAAATAACTCAATCAGCAGTTGTATGGACCTTTCCGCCAACATTGCAGGACTTTCGATGATGTATTACTGTTGCATGCCCTAGCACAACAACTACTTGCTGAAGCGTGTGCAAAGTAAAATTCAAACAAGGGATTAAATTTGTATTCTAGATGACGAAGAGCACCTTGAACACCGAGAATAAAAGTATCTTGTAATGAATAATTGTTTTTTCCCTTTTTAATCAGTTTCGAGACGTCACAGTTTCTGAAATCGAGAGCAAACAAATGTGCATTTTAAGCGTTCTCTTCTTCGTATTTATGTACACAAGATGTCTTTTGTACTAAATCGTTAAAGATCTACGACTTTGTAATTCACTTTTTTTCCGTATCTTGTACCGTTTTAGAGATAGGAACACTAGCTCAATTGTTTCCCGCCAGGTAGAATTGTAACTGATCTCTACGTGTCACTTTACATAGACACCAAGTTTGTGGTAATAGTTGTCGCCGTTCTCAAGTTAATGTTGGGTAGAAGGACAGGACGCTCCCGCTACGCGATGCGTTGGTGCATGAGCTGGTAATTGGTATTTTGTATTTGACAATAGTACCTATGTTATTATCGCGGCAACCTGGTCATTCAGAACCCGGATGTCAAGGCAGGTGTTGGTCGGATAACATTATAGTTACTCTTTTCATGTGAGACAGACACAATACATGTGGTTCTGCATCATACATGTGACTGTGATAACACGTGATTTGGCTTCTTTATTTTTGTGAAAGTTTCCAGCATGACAATCCAAATATGAGCTTCCGTATCGATCTATTTGCCACAGAGATGTATTGAATTTCAACAATGATGATTTTATTAAAACTATGCTTTCTTAACGCGTTACACGAAATAGTTTTGGAATTATAATATAAAAATAAAGTTTGTCGATTCAAAAATTTTAAAAAAATTCGAAGTAATATAATTAATTTTTAATTCCATGCATCATATGTTACCATGAAATAAACCAAAAACAATTATTTTTCTTTCTTATACTAAATATTTAAAGGAATGCTACTCTTCATATGAAATTTTAACTTCATTTGTATTTATTACATAAACATAAACACGAATATTTTTTTTACATATTTAGTTTAAATCTTAAATTTTTATTCGCAAATGCAATGGCATGCGTTAAAGAAATGCACACTTTTAAAAATCAATATATAATCAATGTCGCATATTTAATATTATATATGACTACACTAATCTAGATGTTTCTGATTTATAACAAAAAATAGTCAAGGGTTGAATTCAAAATTTAAATGATGTCTTAAAAATAATATAAATTCTTAATACCTCGCATCATTATTTATCATATTCATATCAATCTATATAAAATCTACATACATTTCTTACATTGAATATTTTAAACACGTCCTATTCCATATTTAATCTGAAAGATATCAGATGGACTACATTTATTTTACAAATGCGAATATTAATAAATTATTTGTATCTTTTGAATAGAACAAATCTGTCATTCGAGGAAAAATTCTAATCGTTATGGACAATTTTAAATATTCTATACATTTATTTACACTGCACCACATATAAAATTTATATCAAATAGTTTCCGACGACCATATGGCGATTTTATTTGGGTGGATGAATCCTGACAATAAGCATAAATTTTAAATCTATTACACTTTTTCGTGAACTCCGAAATTCAATTGTTTCTTTTGCGAAAGTGAATAAAATATCAAATCTGGATAAAAGATGCCTCAAATCTTTCGAAGGAATGGATACCTAAGAGTAAAAAAGGAAACATTTTTATTGCTGAAGCGCTCTCATAGAATGGAATTCTTTTGAATTGAATTACTACTGCCTATCATTTTTGAAATTTTTATTTAAATCCTTTCAGACGGTTCAGAAAAATAATAACTCCGAAACTAAAATTGGGATACATAGTAAATGTTCGAATACTATAGAATGATCTGAATTTTTCATTTTCTTTCTTCGTAACCTTAACTTATATTTGCTTTCGAATTTCGAAATTCTGAGACATTGTTAATATTTCAACGTAGAAAATATCCTAGCTCATAAAAGTTATATGCATGAATATCCATAAGCAAATATTTTGAACAGTTATTTTGGAGCTGCTTAGTGGCATAATCTGATATAATAGGCATGTCTAGAGTATTTTTCAGAAATAATTGATTTAAAATGAATTACATAAATATATTTTATTAATTTAAAGATAAATTCTAAAATCAGATTCTCCTCTTTGTGTATTGAGAAAGAAGAAAGATAATAATTACTCCCAACATTTAGAGAAAGAAAAATAGGGTTTTTTTTCAATAGGTTTTAATTCATTGTATCCTGATTCACTTAAGGGGCTTCTAGACATTTAGCAACGCATCGCAACTCAAAAGTTGTGAAAGTGCGACTATTTAGGAAGCAAAACATAATTAAAGACTTTATAGATTTTTTAACATAGTTGAATATGAATTGTTAAGTCACTCTAATATTTTTAGGCATTACAAATGTATACTTAGAGTAGGCTGATTCTGTAGTGTGATTATAAGTTCTTGAACATGTATTTCGCTTTCGCATAAGATTTTAAGAAACTAAGCAACTTATGCCTTACTTAAGCAACTTATTATCAACGATCTGTTCTATAGATAGCCATCAGACACACACATACTTTCTATTTTATTATTAGTAGAGATAAGAGATAGACATATAAAACGTCACCTGAAAATAGACATAATTGGAAATAAAAGCAGGGCACATTTTTTTTTAAAAACTGGTCCTTCTACTGATGAGTTTTAGTAGCTCATATCCCTATCATAACCCACCAACTCTCTAAATTATAGCTGAAGAGAAATTTAGCATCTTACAAAAACCAATTTCTGACATCTTGACCAAAGTAAAAAACAGGCCGGTGGTAGATCAATATCTTATACAAATTCAATGAAACTTCCACTAAAGTCCGTTTGGGTCTACTTTTATTGCGTGCGTTTCGCGTCCACTTCCAGTTGCCTGCCATAATCGTTAAAACATCCTTCAAGAAGAAAAGGATTGGAAGATCTTTCTTGGACATTCATTTCTCCAGGCTAAATATCAAAGTAATCGATTTCATGTTTCTTTTATAAAGGCAATAAAGCACATGCATAGTTAAACTGCATCGGCTTTATTACTCCAATGAACATCTGTCTCTGTATTTTTATATCATCCAGATGGGTTTCCTGGAAATACTGGATCAATTTGCTACTACAATAGTTAAGGATGATTCTTGAAAGCTATTAGTTACATTAGCAGTGAATTACGCGAATCTACACTAGGTTCAGTGAAATTAAATAATTTTCGCTTAAAAGACTTTCATTTAACAAGTATTCTTTTATGTTTGTTAACATCGAGTTCTTACTTCTTGATGTACTAGAGTTGTGAAATTCTGTGCAGTAGTGTGTTTTCGATTCGAAGCAATATTTTAATAAAATAATTATGAGTTAATCGAATAGTTAAATTTTGATTCCGTATGACACAAACCCTCTGGTAGAGAATTTGAGAAACAAATTGATTGCAAGTTTCAAATATTTGTAGTGATGAATAATGAAATATATTACAGACTAAAATCTAGAAAGTAAAGGAAAATTTAAGGAATTATTTTAAAGCATGGTTTTATTGGTATATTAAAAATTGGAAGATTTTTTTCAAAAATCTTGATGTCGAAACAGAATCGTACAGGTATGGTGAACTAAAAATTAGTTTTAAATATTAAGCCACGAAGAATCGAACCAGATAGAAAATTCCGTAGCATCCTTTAAAAATAAAATAATATTATAAATGTGATGGAAATTTCTTTTAAGAATTCTTTTTGTTAACTTCTAGTTAATTATCAAAGTAAATAAATTAATATTATTTATTTCAAGCTGAACTACATTTCAAGCACCTGCTTAATTTTAACCTTAAGACATTTTCTGAATTAGGCACATAGAAATTCATGCTACATTTTGTTTTGTTCTGAAATCATGCACATATGCATAGGGATTATTAGCTTTCTAGCAGCATATAATTTACACAATACAATAATAATTACTCACTACAATAATAATTTGGGCTTTCAGTTCATAATCTTAGAAGGTGTTTCGTAATAAATTAAGTAATTATCGCATATAATTTACAAATGTTTATTAACCATACAGGAAAAACATTAAGGCAACCATACCTTCGAAGAAAAATTAGGAACTTTAGATTTCAGAAGGGTATACAGATGTTCATATAGCAAACATCTATGCTCAGATAAAAAGAATCAAATTGTTTTACATCTTGTACTGTAAAATAAAAAACATTCTTTTTGGACATTTAAACAAAATTCAATGTATATTTTCTGTTGTTTTACAATTCATCATAAAATCCGTTTCTGGTTTGATACATAAAAGACTTTCAAATCATGGGATTGAATTATTTTTATCAGTATAAACTCTTATAGCCATTTTTCCATGCACAATAGATCTAAACAATGTTTGACATAATCAATTTTATATATGTTATTATAGTATTTGACCAACATGAATTTCGGACACTTTCATATAATTCTTCTATATAAACATTTCTTCAAAACTATTATGATTTATTACCATTCACTCATTTATAATTGATAAATTCTAAATTTCGGAGATAATCAAAGAGGATAGAGAAAATCTCATTGCGATAAATAAGTCTTTGATGATTTAAATTTGCTTTCATTAATAATAAATCTAAATTACTCTCTTCGATGACTCTAATTAGCTATTATAATTAAACACATCAGATAAGATTCTGATATAAGCTATTCTTCTTCACTTTTATGAGAAGCTTTCCTAACAGTAATTCACACGAACCAGCTCACGTAATATATTAGACTTCTGCAGAAAGCCAGCTTTGGCTTTAAGCATTAATTATTAAAGCGTCACTACACTTACTTACCGTGTGGTCATACATAGAAAAGTCTGAAATAAATAAAATAATGTAGCCGAGGGTGTTAGCGTACTGTGATTTGAGCCGAATTAAGAAAATTTGATGCTTTTATGAACTGCCGACATATAAAAATAAATTAGCCCAAGTTTGTATTTTTTTGCTGGGTTGTAGTTCTGGTACGTGAGCTTGCTCATGACTTGTTATTTTCGTTGCAGACATTTTAATGACCTCGTTTTGTTTTGTAAAATTAATGACTTACTTTTTCTTTACCATGGCTAATGGCTTGCTACTTTGGGGTTTGTTATAAACGTTGCCAGTTTCCTTAGGATGTTATTTCGACTTCTTAGAATATTTTGTACCAAGGGAATATTAATAATCGATTGTTACTAGTTTCTTTTTACTCATCGGGAAAAGATTTTATTTTTCTTACAATCTGAATAGATCGGAATCAGAAAATTCATTCGGAGCTAAATGTTTGAGAATTCATTTTTCAAAATCATTACCTAATTTCAGATTTCTCACAATCAATAAAAGCGCTTCAATAAAGGGAACGAAAAGTTCAGTACAAAGAAAATCATCCAAATTTGAGTTGTAAATAAAGATAAACTTTTGAAATTGAAAATATAACTTAATTAAAATACGGCACATAAGGTAAAGGCTTCATTATAAAACAGATTAAAAATATTATCTTAAATATTTGTCTTTCAAAGAAAGTCGAAAATGTGTTGTTTTGCGCTAGTCCCTGAATACATAACCACAAAACGGTACACTGAGTAAAAAAACACACAAAAAAACTACCCAATTATGTATAATATCATGCCTAAGTCAACATAATATGTAAGTTTAGGTTCAATAATAGTGAACGGTTCAGAGACCATATTTTTATTTTATGCGTATGAACATTTGCGTATGTATATTTTATGCCGGATTTGCACATTTATACATCCTAGGACAAAACATATCCTGCGCCCCCTCTTTTCTTAAAAACTTCAATCTATGATTTTTAATTTAACCCTCTCACACCGAACGAGGCGGTCCCGGGGTTTCTAAAAAGTTCCCCATAACAGCGACGAAGGTCGGTCTGAGGCGGTTGGTTTCTTTTGAGGGGAGGTGAGGTTCTGAGATCGCTTAAGAGATAAGCG
>BGPR01042841.1:0-11488 GCA_013235015.1 Araneus ventricosus
AAAGTAGAACTGTACACATTTTCAAATATAGGTGCAAGAATTTTTATTTGCAAACCATATTTGGCAATTTATATTAATCTGATTTTATTCGATTGTTCTTGTTTTAATATATTATCGTAAAAAAAAATATGTGCTGTATTGTTTTTAGCAGATTAGAAATGCGTACATTTATAATACTATAATATACAAGTACTTTTGTAATATAGTATACACCTAGAAGTTGTCACTTCTGCCTTGTGGTCTTACGTGTATCCGTTTGTTTTTATTTACAAAGGAAAATGTCTAAAAGCACAAGAAAAATTAAGCTACTTCAAAGAAATCAAGAAGGGAGTAAGCTAAAATCTTGAACAATTCATTGTGAATTTATTTTTCAGGTTTGTATAGAAAGCTTGCAATTTAGAGAATTATGTGTTTCAATGAAAAATACAGTTCCATTTGAAAATGAAGCAGAAAAAGTTTGTTTATGCTATTAAATTAAATGTTTGATTTTCCTTTTTAAAGTTTCCCTAATTATTAATCTCTGAAAAGTTGAATTAAATTTGCAATTTAAATGTTTTAATAAACTAATAATTTAAAAACAAGTACTGCATAAATGAACAAAAAAAATTCACAGTAATAGTAGGCAGTATCTCAGTTTGACTTCACATGTATCGTACTTAATGTATTGGGAAAATACCTGATTGTTAAAGGATTTATGGGAAACCATTATATGCATGGACTCTCATATCTTTACAGAAAAATGAAGCATTTTTTCTGAAATTGGAACAGTAATGCAATCTTGGGTTTTTTAATATTTGAAAAAAATTCAGTTTGAATATTCTATAAAATTTTCTTCATAAGTAAATTAAATTGTCAGAGGCATTGCTTAAATTTCCAGATACTTCAAGTGGTTTTTATGCTTCACTCAAAATATTCAAATTAAGTATTAAAGCTTAATATGTCATTATTTTATTTCAATTTCAGCATAAATACTTCAAATTTTATTGCAGAAAAATGTAAGGATACTGATAAACATTTTAAATTTATTATTGCAAATCTGAAATGATTTATTTTATATGAAATCATTAATAGAAATTCAATTTTATGTCAATCCATTGCACAGTGCATATGGTTATACCATATATATATACCATTCCATGGTTCAACGTATTGCCATTCCATGGTTCAATGTATTACCATCCCATGGTTCAATCAAAGCACCAGTTGATGGAGTCAAGTTTCACCATGCTATGGTGACAACTATCCATGCACCATATTTTGGTGAAACGTTGAACTACTACTATTGTTACCAATTCTAAATTTAATAAGTATTATACACTGTTCAATAAATTGAAGTTAGATTTGAAATCTGTGCTTTTGTTTTCTTAAATACTTAAAATAAATTCACTGCATATTATGTATATTAATAAAGGGAATTAAATTACCAAGAAATGATAAATTTTAGTAATTATAACATCACTTAATAAATTTAACAATTTGTAAAAATGAGTCGAGTTTTTGTATTTATTTTCATAGTTCTTTTTTCACTCTGCCTCAGGCATTTGTATATTTACAAACATTCTGCTTTTTTCAAAATCGTAGTGATGTTGAGAATTGAGTAAAATTTTACCGGTTAAAAAGCAAAAATAAATAAATATTAATGCGATTGGCATTATAAATGGACATACCGTATCTCAAATTTTACCAGATAATTTGTAATAGAACCAGAGTTATTCTGGTAAATTTATCAAATGAAATGGTCTAAATTACCATCTTATTGGTAATAGAACCAGAGTTATTCTGGTAAATTTATCAAATTAAATGGTCTAAATTATCATCTTATTGGTAATAGAACCAGAGTTATTCTGGTAAATTTATCAAATTAAATGGTCTAAATTACCATCTTATTTGGTAGTATTACCTTTGTGTACGGTAATAATACCAAATTCCATACCAAACAGAGTGGTAAATAAACGATATTTTTCTGGTTATTTTACCATAAAGTCATTACTAAACTGCTACGGTAAAAAATACCGTACTTTATGGTGTTCCATATGAGCCAGAGAATACGGTAAATTTTACCATATTCTGGTAGTTTTGACCAGAATTTTTTTTCAGTGTAAGAGCGACTCATGCGACGACTCCTCAGACGTTAACATTAACGCCATTGTATACCCCCGAGCTAGGAACCCGAAGGGTTCCCTGTCAGTTGAATGGGTGTACGTGAAAGGAAGTGCATACTGTGCTCCCTTAGGGATACATGAATGACCTCACATCTGTCCTTGCTTCCGTTAACTTCCATAACTTAACGACTTTTTTCTTCCAACTCCTTTAAAACCGGGACTTTTTGGCAGGAAACGATATGAATTGGACTCTCCCAACCTGGGTGATCATTTCCCCCACCACTACCACCCTGCTACAACCTTCCTTTAAAGCGCACGGAAATGGACTGTGGTTGGCAAAGATAATTGGACCCCCCTATCGCGCTTATCTCCTAAGCGATCTCAGAACCTCACCTCCTCTCAAAAGAAGCCAAACCCCTCAGACCGACCTTCGTCGCTGTTAAGGGGGAATTTTTAGACCGCCTCGCTCGGTATGAGAGGGTTAAGGTATCCGAACACGTTCGAAAGTCGATTTTCGACCAAAATTCCATTTTTTTAAATTTTTAATGTTTTCGATAGTTCATTCATTTACCTTTCTAAAACATATTTACTTTTGTCGGTACGTTAATTAGAAGATGAGATATTAATTGTTTTATAACAAACCGAAAACCGGAAGTGGGCGTTTAATTAGCCGAAAGTTGTCATTTAAAGGGACAGAAACCTGTAAAAAATTCTTTTAAACTCCTTTTTTGCGAGCTAATATGATGTCAGTATATTTTTAGGAATTTTTTTTAAAGTTTAGATACATAATTTGAGCGCGTGGAAAAACTAAAATTTGATTTTTCTCAAATTTAGATTTTATGCATATTTTTCAAACTTCAAACATGATAACTCAAGATATTACAATTCGATTGTTCTGAAATTTTGTGAACACTTTCTTCAAATGTTTCTCTAGTGAATGTACTAGAATAATGTATATTGTAACAATATTTTTTAAATTATGGTCTTTTATTTGAAGAATGACATCGGAAAATTTGCTGAAAATCTTATAATGATTGTTCGATTAGCTCTAAAATTTTTATTTATCCGAAGAATGTTAAGATTCTAGTACAAGCACTAGTCCATAGTCTGTAGTTTATTTTAGTATTAGTTTTATTTGAATTATTACAAAAGTTTGGCCTGCAGCATGTTTGAAGTTTTGGGAAATTTCCTCTAAAAAGCAGCAGAAATTCAAGAATTTTGTAAATTTATAATAATTTATACTCAAAAATCATACGCTAATATTAATCTTTATTAAATTCGAATCTAAAAAACATATTTTGGTGTTTCTATTTTACAATTTAAGAAAAAAGTGCTCCGAACGTGTTCGGATACCTTAAGTCGTCCTGACCCGCGAGAGGTACGACCGTCAATGGAGGGGGGAGAGTAAAGCTTCTTGTAATATACTCACCTCCCAAAATTTCCTTAGTGGCCTTACCGAAAGCATTAAAATATCCAGTATTTCTGACAGCAAATTAAATGGCTACACCATAATTCATTCTTTATGCATTTTTAATGGACGGATAGGCTGCAGGAATGTAGTGAAGCCGGAATGTATGCACTGGAACGCCGGTCAGGCACAGTACTTAGTTTCTACGAGAAATAATGGATTGTGGACTTGTATATGGACTTGTGGTACTGTTAGAGCGACATTGTATCATGGACATTACCCTTGACAGAAAATTTTGTCCATTTTAGAACTTCTATGGCGAGTGGGCTTTGAAGAAGTTCGTCAATCAGGTTCTCATTCATTCCTTCCATTTTGAATATTTTCCTTTTACATTCTAAATTCTATTTTATGTTTTTTTTAATATTAATCGTTGTAATTTTTTGTTGATGCAATCGCTTGATGCTGTTGCGTTGAGCACGCAAAAAGGTGTATTGTTATCGTTATTGTTTAAATCTTCTGTTACTTATTTATACTTTTTCCTTTTTTTACTTTTGTTTCATATTTATATTATTTGTTTCTGCATTATATTAGAAATAGCTGTATACAGAATTAGCTGCATATGCGCCATTCTATATAATACAAATAGTTTTAATTAATTTTTGACTCATTAATTTACAGTAAATAGCTTTGTTAAATTTTGTTGATTATAAATGGTATCATGGACCTGGTCTAGTATTTGGACCAGGGGGACATGAAACAACAACAACGAGAAATAAATAATAAAATTCTGAAAACATCCTAAAAGCAGTGCGTATTTTGTCGCCTAGGTTAGAGCGTGCTTGCATTGCTTATTTTGCGACTATACCACTGATAGACTGAGACTTGAGCAATTAATAGAAACTAGAGGTCGCCGAGTGGTCGAAATTCGACAGTAATTCTTTAAATTTTTAAGTTTGAACGTTATTAAGGTTCTTTTGTCAAAGAGGATACCTCTATAATCATTGCATATAATTTTTTTGAAATTTGTTCTATTACGTCGGCTGCAAACATGTAGAAATACATCATTATGCATTAATTTTCGAATTATTTGAAAAATACGAACAATAGGAAAAATGAGGTATAGCTTGGCTAAGTCATATTTAAAAAACAATAAAGCATTTTTTTACATTTCCTCGGGTATTTTTATTGCTATACTGGCCAGGTTTCGCCATGGCTACGCACTTAATTTGCCTATCTTTTCTAAATTATATAAAATTTAAATAAAAGATTAATACAAAAAATGAAATAAAGAATACGTTTCTTCGTATTTTTTTATATATTTTTTATTGAAACAAAAAAACCAGGCAGTTAAAAAAATAAATGTTGTCCGACTGTTGACCACAGACTTTTATGTCTTTGACATTCAGTATGAACGTAAATAATGGATGTTTTATTTTATTTAATTTAATGTATTAGTAATACTTACTATATATAAATTCCTTAGTGTCAATCTCTACTCTGAGCGATTGTTTGACCACAGACTAATATGTTGACAGATTGACAGATTTAAATCATCCGCATTTTGTATTTCACTCCCAAGAGTTTTTTTTATATATATAATCTAAATAAACTCCCTCGTGGAGTGGATTTCACTGAGGGGGGATTAAATCAATTACAAATAATCCACTCCGCATTGACTCCGCTAATTTTTTACAGTGTATGAACGTAAACAATGAATGTTTTATTTTATTTAATTTAATGTATTTGTAGCACATATTATATATAAATTTTATCTTTCTACACTCCTTCTCCATATGAACTTTAACTATGCCAAATCTCGCGCTCCTCCGTGCGCGCAATGAGTGTCTGAACGTAAACAATGAATGTTTTATTTTATTTTATTTAATGTATTTGTAGCACATATTATACATAAATTTTATCTTTCTACACTCCTTCTCCATATGAACTTTAACTATGCCAAATCTCGCACTCCTCCGTGCGCGCAATGAGTGTATGAACGTAAACAATGAATGTTTTATTTTATTTAATTTAATGTATTTGTAACGCATATTATACATAAATTTTATCTTTCTGCACTCCTTCTCCATATGAACTTTAGCTGTGCCAAATCTCGCACTCCTCCGTGCGTGCAATGTGCTTAAGGGGTACAAAGATGACGGTTTTACTCAAATAACCTGAGGAGGGTTACTGGACTCGGGAGGTTATAAAGTAATTAACTGAAATAAACTGAAACAAGTGGAAGTTGCGTATTGTTGATACTGATTGAAGCAAAAGTATTATATTTCAAGTATCACCACAAAAACGATCCCGAGCTCATGACCTATGCACCGCCTTTGCTACTTAAGGGCCGTAACACACTAGCTTATATTTCGTCACCAAGGGAGAGCAAAACCGCTTCTGGGGCGTTTGAACCGGTTTTATAGCCCGGAAAGCGAAGATGAGAGCTTTCCAGAAGAACTAAAAACATCCATATAAGTTCATGGGCGTGAATAACTGAACCAGTCAGGTTCGACTCGCCAGTGACGTCACTGAAAACTTAGGCGCGATTTTCGGGATACACAGAAGCGTGTTAACATCTTAATTTTTTTTATTGAAATAAGGTAGATGATCCAGTTTTTGCCACATTAAGAGAAAATTTGAATTGGAATTTTCACAGTGGATGACTGGTTTAAGTTTTTTTTTAAGTCGTACTGACACTATTCTTTAGTAACTTTTATTGCCTGTTAATTAATAAAATTCTTTCTCTGGAAAAATATTATATTTTGAGTTATGAATTTTTAAATAATATATCTTAATTTGTACCAGTTTTGGCCACATAATTATCATAATATATAACAGGCATTTTACTTAATATTAAGCAAAAATAAAGCATTTTCATTCAGTATGTATTTTATTACATTTTCCTTCTTTATAGCAAGTTTTTCATTGCATATAAAATAACTGAATAACAAATTTCTTACTTTTTAATCAATTTGGTGTCAAAGTTTTACAGTATTTGTTTGATATTTTTTCTTGTTTATATTTTATAAACATTCAGTAAATTTCTAGTTCTTATAGTATAGCTATATTAAGCAAAAATTAAATTAAATAGTATGATTTTTGGAACAAATTAATGCACCTATTAGTTTGTATCTCTGGCTATTATACATAAATTAAGTCTTAAACGATATAAAATTTATTAAAAAAGAGGCTAGTACTGTCCCATAAAAGCATTTCCATAGATAACCAATCTTTTGTAAATGTTCAAAATATTATGATGAGTCTTCCAGAAGCTACATTTTCACACACACACACACACACACAAAAAAACAGTTTCAGTGACACAGAACTCTTTTGGTGTGTAATTTGCCAAGTTTAATATTCATTAATCTTGCATTATAAGTATGCATTGAAGCCATGAATAAACAAATATGATGCATTCTATGTTTTATGCTATTCAAAAATGTACTATATTTACACATTTTTTTTTCAATTTATTTTATTTACCCTACAATGGTCCACTTTGTCAGTTGTTACTTAAAAATAAATATTAAAAAAAGTATAGATAATTAATAAATTTAGAGTGTAATATAAATCTTAATATGTAGAGAATATGTATGCATTTTTTTCCAAGCCAAAAACAAAACAAAAAAAACAGTTCTTTGAGAATAAAAATTTAAAACTTACAAAAGTGGTCCATTGTACCCTGGTCTCCCCTATACATAATGTATACCACACTTGCATAAAAATTTATTGTTTTAAAAGGGCTGAATTTACCTCTAAGGGCCTCTTAAACCCTAAAGATAATTAATTTTAGAATTAATAGTTATTTCTGACAGTGTGACGATAAAAGATTACAACACTTGCGAGTACTTGATACATGTTCATGCATTTAATTTTCTTGCAAGTCGCATTTTAGATTAAAAATGACCTAATCATATTGTAAATTACTAAAAAAGAGTTTGTTTAAGGTGTAGAAATGCATCTTATTGGTTAATATCAAATCTGTGGCGAATAATTGCATTTGAAAATTACAGAGAGAATTAATGATAGCATAGATGATGAAATTATGGCAATAGCAAATTTAATATTAAATTCATATTAATTGTAAAATCTATTAAAATATTATGTTTTCGTTTAAATTTTTTCTGCCAGTTATAACTTTTTATGCAGAGATGTGCAATTCTTTGGGTCTGTTTCTTTGCGAAAATATAAACGCAAAAAAAAAACTATTTGCATCGCCTAAAAGACAATTACACATTGCAACTGTCATCCCTTTTTTGGGGGTTGTCAGATCGTAAAGAAGGGGCGTCCAACCCCCTTCGGTCAAGGACACATTGAAGGAGAAACCGCCCATCGAATACTTGCTCTCCCTTGGTAACGAAATATAAGCAAGTGTGCTACGGCCTTAACACAGTGTTGCTAGTACATTAATTTACCATATTACATAAATTTATTCGAATTATAGAAAAATTAATTTAGATTTTTTTCTAAGCAAACCACCTCCCACTGAATAGTACTGACCTGATTTCTTTAATTTTCCTCTTTTCCAAAAAATAATATCACCGGCTTTTTTTCCCGGTTATTGGATTTAAGAAAAAAACGGTTATAACTGGGCCAAAAAAAATAACCGAAAAAACCGGTTAATCGAAACGAAAAAAATCGGTTTTCGGTTTTAATCGGTAGGTTTTTACCATCCCTAATATAAGGGTGTAATGTAAGTTTAAAAGTTCATTTTCTCTATTCGTGCTGAGCCCAGTTCCCTAGAAATTTAGATGTAGTAAAGGAGGAGCAAGGTGAAAAATTTCACCAGGACTTAAAGGGAATGGAAAGATGATATCAAAGGAGGTGGAATATCAGCTCGATGGTCGACTATTGCTGGACGTTGCAAACAGGCAATCTCCAGGATGTTCAGTCAAAAATAGGCGGGAAAGTAGTTTTCAGGACAAAGAAAACTCTACTGTAAGGATTTGTAGCTTTGTTTCTAAACTCATTGATCATTTAAATCATAACATAGGATGCAAATATGAAATATGTATTTATGAGGTGATAAAATAAAATAGGGGTGGGGAAAACCTACCGCTTTTTTGTTTCTGTTAACTGGTTTTTTCAGTTATTTTTTTGCCCCGGTATAAACCGGCTATTTTTTTTAATCCAAAAACCCTGGGAAAAAACGGGTCAGAAGATAGGCTCGATTTCAGGTTCGACTAAACTAAAATTTACCAAGTTATAAAGCTTTGCATTTCATCATCTTAGGCCAATCACCGACAAGGGCTTCCTCGAGGCGTCTGTTGGTTGGCGGATTACTGAAAGAGTATTTATGAACAGATAAATATTGGCCAATGGATTGATTTCCTGCAAAAACAACACAAATAAAAGAATTTGTCTGCAAACGGCGTCTGTTTCTTGTAGCCAAAAAATGTTTATCTTCAGTCGGAAGTTCTGTGGCGTCCGAAAAATTAGTATCTACGTTGAATGATGTTGTTTCCGATGAGAGGTGACGATTCACGAATCAACACATTGCTGAAAGAGTCTTTATGAGTAGATTCAATTAGAAATATTGGCCAATGAATCAATTTCTTGTAAAAACAATGTTAATAAAAAAATTTGTCTATAATACTTACTTCTTGCAATAATAACTCATTTATTATTATTACATATTGTATTAATTACTTATCTATAATCATTACTTATTACGTTAATTAATCATTGTATTAATACTTACTTATTGTATATTTTTATTAATAATAAATTCTGTCCACAAATGTTGTTGTTTTTTTTCAAAAAACGAAAACCGGTTTTTCAAAGAGCCGTTTTAACCACCAGGTTAAACCGGAGGTGAAAAAAACTGTTTTTTTTTCAATAAACGTTTCCCTAAAATAAAAGTAAAGATGCACATTGTATTAATTACTTATTATAATCATTACTTATTACATTAATTAATTATTGAATTAATACTTACTTATTGTATATTATTAATAATAATAAATTCTGTCCACAAATGTTGTTGTTTTTTTTAAAACGAAAACCGGTTTTTCAAAGAGCCGTTTTAACCACCAGGTTAAACCGGAGGTGAAAAAAACTGGTTTTTTTTCAATAAACGGTTCCCTAAAATAAAAGTGAAGATGCATATTGTATTAATTACTTATTATAATCATTACTTATTACATTAATTAATTATTGTAATAATACTTACTTATTGTATATTATTATTAATAATAAATTCTGTCCACAAAACGTTGTTTTTTTTTTAAAAAAAACCGAAAACCAGTTTTTTCAAAAACCGTTTAATTTGAGCGGTTTTAACCGCTAGGTTAAACCGGAGGTGAAAAAAACCGGTTTGATCGAAAACCGTTTTTTTTTTTTCTTTGCAACACCCACCATCCCTAAAATAAAAGTAAAGATATCAAAGTATTCTGATTTGAGTTATCTTTCCCAAAACTAAAATCGGTTTTGTAAAAAAACTGATGTGATAGAAAAAAAATGGATTTCATTTTTGAATCCAACACCGAAAATAATATAAAAATCACTTACCAAAACTAAAACAGTATTCAAAAAGTAATTTTTTCAGGCCTATGTAATCATTTGGATTAGAGGTGTATATTAATAAAATCGAATATATTGACCTAAATCTATTCAAATTTCAAACAACCAAATATTAAAGGGTCAGCAAATGACAGAATGTCATCTCATACCTATGATCCTTAAGATTATTGAACAGTTTATACATATGATAAAAATGGTAAATTACTGCAAAACGGTCTTAACTTCTCATCAAAAGACAATGAATGTCCTAGAATAGATTGAATTTTGAGCTATAGAACAAAAATAAAAGCAATGTGTCACTGCTGAATGTAGGAGAAATATATTGCCTTGGTTTAAATCCTGAAAATTTTCTAAGATAAACATTGTTCTATTGCTATAAGCATTCTGAAAAATTAAAAAAAAGCAACTTGTACGCAAATTTTTGAAGATATTTTACCTTTCAATAAAGTATTTTTTTATATGACACGAGGAGGATCAAATTTCTTTGGTCAAAAACATGTTTTGACATTAGGTATCTTTCATAACGTTCCGGGGTTCAGATATTGATATTCAAATTTCATTGCGTGAACATGTTGATGCTGTACCACATCACAGCTGTAAAATTATGCATAAAATTGACGGTATAAAAACAGGTTTTGAGATTCGCAACTGCACTAATTTGAATATGAATTTTCACGAGACAAAAGAGACAGACTCTCAAGCATGAATGCGAATTTTACATTTTTACTAACCAGTTTAGATTTCCGAGAAATGCAATTTATTTGAGGTTTATCCATTAAGCAGTTCAAATATTTAACACGTTTTAAGTTAAATCGTTCGTTGTTGACAAAAAGTCTTGGAAAACAGCGACTTTTCTTTATCACTTGTTTTAAGAATATTTATAATCTAATCAAGTAATGAAATCAAATTCTTTCCCTGATTGTTTGTTGTATGTATATATTTTCATACCATTAAAACTCAAATAACATGTTCATCATATACACCGATTAAACCCTCATTTAAAATTAAATATAAAAAAACAATATAACCTAATATTATTCACACATTGAAATACAGAAATATATATATATATATATATATAACGGCTGTTTTTTTACGGCTGTTTTTTTATTTTATTCTAGGTCTTTTGTATTCGGATTTTTTGTATTTGATTCTTTTTAAATATTCTTAAATGTATTTATTTTTTTATTCAAGAATTCTTCCATTTTTATTTGTCTTGTGCTTTTAGAGGGGATGACGGCAATTTTTAACGGATTTCGTTTGTCGTTAGCAGAAAAAAGCACAAATTAATATCATCAGCGAGCTTCTCTTCCCGACGAGCGGCTCGCTATGATATTTTTCAATTTTATTTTGGTTTTTGTCTTGACTGTTTTGAGTTTTTGTCTTGTGTTTCTAAGTTTGTTTTGATATATATATATATATATATATATATATATATATATATATATATATA
>BGPR01042842.1:0-10726 GCA_013235015.1 Araneus ventricosus
TCAGTAGGGTAAATGGTTTTGCATCCGGCTAGCAATATTGTTTAGAGAGGAGTGATAAAAAGTTTATATCTAAGCAATGTATGATCTATCTTATCATACATTGCCGGTAACATATATATATATCGTGTTGTTTTACAAAAATAAATGCAACTTTTATTTATGTTATCTGTATTTATTAGCCTAGTAGTAAGCAAAGATTTTATAAGTAAAATTACACTTAAATATATAAAATAACGATATAAATATGTAACGCGATGCACAGTTCATGTATCTCTTGCAAACGCAAGCCCGCTGGAAGGTTAAACAGTTGTATGGTTCTCGTTATTTATTACTTAAGTATTAATTTTTTTGATTGTAGAAACAAAAAAGAAAAAACAATTTGTTGATGTGACTACTGAGCGTATGATCATTACAAATTAAAGTATTCTGTGTGTATGTGTTTTATGAAATAGAAATTTTTCAGAATTGTTGGAACTGACATTCTTCTTCAATGTCGCTCTTAAAATTCTTTTTTATTTTGTGCGCTGCCACAGGCTTACATTTTAAAAGAATGCATTTGAAATCGAAGATCTATGGATTGGATAATTATGTGACTAGTAACTATCTTTTCTATTTATCTCAAACTTTGTTTACTTTAGGTTTTGCTATGCGGTATCTTATCTTTCGAAAAACATCAAATATAATATTTTCTTTCGCGTCTTGATAAAATATTTCCGAATTTAAAGCCGCATATGATAATGTTGCTATATAAATAACTTTATAACAGTTTTCGAGGAAAACCTGTTGAATTAGTAATAATTAGTTGTTGATTAAGATTATCGTCACATTGATTTGAATAAAGATTAGACATGATTCCATGAAACGAATTTATCTAATCTTTGAATGAAGAAGGGGAATGAAGCATTAGTTTGCAAACGTTTAATTATTTTCCTCTCTTCTAAGTTCATAAAGTGGGTCTTTAAGATATGCTTGAAGTTGAAGCGGTTGTAGCCGTTGAAAATAGGCAACACTTGTCTAGTTATTACGAATTCTCGTAATTGTCTAGTCTAGTCTCGTAGAATTGTCTAGTTAAACGAATTTATCTAATCTTTGAATGAAGAAGGGGAATGAAACATTAGTTTGCAAACATTTAATTATTTTTCTCTCTTCCAAGTTCATACAGTAGTTCTTTAAGATAAGCTTGAAGTTGAAGCGGTTGTAGCCGTTGAAAATAGACAACACTTGTCTAGTTATCTTATTTACCCTAATGCAGTGCGAGATATTGCTTGAGAATGACTACGATTTCTTTTTGACAAGATATCAGCAAAATGTTAGAACACCCAAACCAATACCTCATAATATATTAACTTATTTATAATAAGAAAAATACTAGCCTTCTTCAAGTTCGCCCATGAAATTAGTAACCCGTAGCCGTACTTGCAAAGTGACAAAATCAGTCCAGTTGCTGAGATCGGGGTTAGTTCAGTTATATTAACGTCCCGTTTCAAAGCAATACGAGGGTTAATTTAGAGCGGCCCTCATGATTTTGAATCGAGATCAGATGACGAGGACGACACTTGAACTGCCACCCCGTCTTCAAACTTCCTCACCACACCAGCGAGGGGACATTTGACCAAGGCCGTCATATTTAAGGTGTACCAGGCCCACATACATGACGGATCATCAGTTGAATCGGGTTTCAAACCTGTAGCCCTCCAGCACCAAAGCCGAGATCGTACCACTAGGTCACAGCGGCCTCTGCTGAATCCGGGGGACTCTGTCACGTGTTCAAAGACAACCATAGATAGTGTAAAGTGAAGTTGTCTTTCGAAAATAGAGGGAGATGGAGATGGGGATAGAGAGGGAGAACGCGACAATAGATGACGTGTCTAGAGGCCATGAGCTTTCGTATGAAGTGAAAATTGGCGTAATGTGGACAGTGGTTGGGACTGGGGACTCGTTCTTTGGTTTTGCGAATTTTGGTTCTCATTGGCTTTGAGGAATATGAACAATAATTTGAATTTCTTAAGAAAGTTTCTGTATCCGATTGTAACTGACTATTATCAATTTAACCCTTTGAGCCCTACCCGCCTCAAATCGCCCTATTCGACAGAGGCCGGACTCAGGCGTTTTCGGGCGCCTGAGTGAATTTTACGGGAGAAAAGTGGTTCATTTCTTTGATGACAATTGATCACCCAAACTTGTGTGTCTTCCTCCTGGAATTTCTGTAAAGAAAGGAAGGATTTCATTCTGTTTTCGTGAACGAAAATTTACTTCAGTTTTTGAGGTACTGGAATTCACACTCTAGCCGGGTTCAGAGAGTTAGGGCACGACGACAGGTCCGAACCAGTATATTTACATAAAAATTTACTTTTAACTTTCCAGCGGGCGCGCATATACAGGAGGTATTTATATGATGCATTGCACTACATATTTAAGTCGTGTTGTTTTACGAAAATAAATGCAACTTTTATTTATGTAATCTGTATTTATTAGCTTTATACTAAACAAAGGTTATATGAATAAAAACTGTACTTAAATTTATAAAAGAACGATATAAGAATGTAATGCGATGCAGAATGTAAGTATCTCCTGCATACGCGCGCCTGCTGGAAGATTAATGAAATCTATATTTGAAAACGATTAACCCTTTGCAGACAGGTACGGCGTATATTGTGCACCAAAGTTTACCGATCTCTAGATTGAGGTGTAGGAAATCCAGTTAACGAAGATTATAGCGGCTAAAATTCAAACAACTATTCAAACCTCTAATCTTATTACACTATGAAAAATAAAGTTTTATATAATTAAATAAGTAAAGAGTTGAAAAAAATAGGATGGCGCATAAAGTGCGCCAACCTGATCTGAGAGTTCTAAAAATTTACCTGTTCGCAAAGGGTTAATCATATAAACATGCAGAGCATCTAAAGATACTGAGAACACAAAGTGAAGGCATGTGATTTGCCATTAACCCCTTCATGGTTGGCGTCGCATGTCATACGTTCTTCCCTTTTGTCCCCTACACTATTTAAATCCGTAATTAAGTCAACGTAACAATTAGTTTTAAATACAAAAATCACCTGGTCACGCTTAAATGTCTCAAGTATCCTTTCCCATCTGAAATAGATTGAAATAATGAAAATTGACGGGAGGTTGTTTTTCCCCAAACAGCCGCTGATGTTAAAGGCGTAAGACTCCTTTACTCGCGTGATCTTTTATTTCTCGAAGTTTCTCTTTGTTACCCGTGATTCTCTTTTGTTTCTCGAAGTTACTCTAAATTCTCTTTTGTTTCTCGAAGTTTTTTGTAACTCCTGTTGTTACCCTTTATCTCTAAGATAAGACACTAGTTATGTTTTTAACATATGTAGTTACCGAGATATAGAGGATCGCGTCACCAATTCATGCGTATTTTTGCCCAACTTTGCGACTCAGTAGTCGCTGAACTACAATTCCGATTTTCAATTGCTTTTTGTAACTCCTGTTGTTACTATTTATCTCTAAAATAAGACACTAGTTATGCTTTTAACATATGTAGTTACCGAGATATAGAGGATCGCGTCACCAATTCATGCGTACTTTTGCCCAGCTTTGCGACTCAGTAGTCGCTGAACTACAATTCCCATTTTCAATTGCTTTCTGTAACTCCTGTTGTTACTCTTTATCTCCACAATAAGACATTAGTTATGTCATATATTAGTCATACGTTAAAAAAATATATCAAATGGGAATATACATAAAAAAATAATCAATAATTAATAGAAAATTGGCTAGGAAAATAAAATATTTTAATGTGAAATCTAATTAGGAGGTTAGCTGAAAACGTAAGGCTAGGGCTTAAGTCAAGTCTATCTCTATTAACGCTCCATTTTGAATTAATATGATACCTATTTTGGTGCGAGAGCAATTGAGAATTATGATCAGATAAAAGGTATGATACCGTAGCCGATACCCTCCTCTCCCCATTTTCACGCCACGCCACAGAGAGTGCGTTTGTCCCTCTATGCCAGATTTAACGTGCGCTTGGAAATATACGAAGAATCTTTGGTAGAATCGGGTTTCGAACGTGGAAACCTCCAGTTCCTAAGACCGTACCACCAGCCCTACGCGGTCTTTGTGTTTCTTCGTGAAAGATCATACAGTGTTGTTGGTCTGAAACTGTTTTCATCGCAGAATGTCTCTCACTAATAAAAAGGGTGGCGTTAGCTAAAATACATTGAGAGAGAACTGACCTTTGAGCCTTGAAGTTTCAAAACAAATGGAATCAAAATTTCGCGAATAATATCCTTTAAAACTTGATTATTCGAGAATCACAATTTAAATTTACTAAATAAAGGTAATGTTACAATCTGTCAACTAAATGTAACCCTCTGACCTCAATATCAGTCATTATACTCCAATTGGCGTAAGGGCGGGACAGTCAGTATTGATGATTCCTCTGATTAAGATGATAAAAACACATCAGACGTTGATTGTTTATATTTTATTCATGTATTCCCTAATTTAAATAAAGAAGGAGGGTTAATCCAATGTAAAAACTGTCTTAGCTGTGCCCACGAAAACTGTAGTGGCGCGGAGGAAGAAGACAACTTCTGTACATGTGAATTTTGTTACTAATATTTTTAAATTGTCATATAAAGTAAAAATGATTGCAACTTTTCCACTGAAAATTTAGTTTTCCGAATTTCCCATAGCGTTAACATGTGTACCCGGTTTTACCCCACTAGTTTACTAGGTTTTACTACCCCGGGTTGGTTGACTTTTTTATAAAAAAATCGTTGATTAAAAAGTAATGAAACAGTGAATTTTCTGAAAAGATATATTATACTCCGATAAACAATGAATATTTTAATAAAATTTGACAAGCTCCATGTCGAATATTTTAGCTCCAACAGGCCTCCGAATCTTAATTACCCGGTTTTACAACGCTTTCCTCTAGTCCCAAAATCTTGTAATTTTTTTTTGCTAAATAAGAGTCAAAAGTACGCTTTTTATGCTGAAATTATCGTTAAACAGAAGAAACAAATCCAAAGGTGTATTTAATAACCATAACAAACCCACTTTAATAAAATGAAATATTCTGAGAGTTAAAATAATTTTTTCCTCATTCTAACCGTACAATTAAGGAAATTTCCATAAATTTGCATCACCACAAGTATTCTGTGTAGTTTTGTTCTTCTTGATGATTACCTTCATGGTCCATTTATAGATATAAACAGAAATTATCTAATTATCTTTTTCTATCAATCAATTTAATCGAAACGAAAATTTTCCTGTATGACATGGTTGTTAACTCTTAATTTAGGACATTAGTAGTAAAACTTGATAGCTTGATTGATTAATTAGTACAAAATTGAGTTAGTACAAAAAATTAAATAGAAACGTATTGGCGGAAGCATCATGTGTAGTCACTAGGGATACAAGAAGAATAAAAGATAAATGAATGTTGGCAAAGTTCACAAGATGGCTTTATTTGGTAATGTGTGCATAAATGTTACAAGTGCTTGAATCGCACGTATGCTCGTCGCATATTTACGGATCCTACTATGGTTTGGATTAACGTCTCTTTTCATTGGATCTCAGCGTCAGCGTCACGTGACTTCGCTTGCTTCTGAATGATGTCATAGGAGCGCGCTTAGTTTGGATTTCGATTTTTGTCTTAGCTATTGTATCATGGAAAAACCAAAATTATCTTTTGATTACGATTATTTGGATAATTCTAAAGGGAATGATGAATTCAAGATAAAGATCACGAAGTCACGTGACGCTGAGAGCCAATGAAAAGCGACGTTAATCCAAACCATAGTAGGATCCGTAAATATGCGACGAGCATACGTGCGATTCAAGCACTTGTAACATTTATGCACACATTACCAAATAAAGCCATCTTGTGAACTTTGCCAACATTCATTTATCTTTTATTCTTCTTGTATCGCTAGTGGCTACACATGATGCTTCCGCCAATACGTTTTTATTTAATTTTTTGTGCTAAATCAATTTTGTACTAATTAATCAATCAAGCTATCAAGTTTTAGTACTAATGTGCTAAAGTAAGAGTTAACAACCATGTCATACAGGAAAATTTTCTTTTCGATTCAAACGGACCGAGCCTCTTTCAATTTTACATTAGCTGCGCCATACACTAAATGCATGCCTATAGTCTCCAGAGCTGCAGTGGAGCTCAAACACACCAGAACGCTGTTCATACACTGCTTTTTTTTATAAGAAATAAATAACAAACAATTGCGCAAAAACGTCCTTAAAACAGCATGACTTTTTGGCTAACAAATTAGAGCGTCCCGGCACTGCTTATTTTGCCTCTACATCATTGGTAGTTTCAGTATTGTTGAAAAAAGCAATCCTATGTTTGCTGCTTCTTAAACTAGAACAATAATGGTTCTTATTGCCCGATTCACTTTAAATAAAAAAATTCCTCCTAATTGTATGTGAAACTAATATAGTTTTAGTATACCTTAAGAGTAGGTCTATACCCTCCCTGATTTGGCATTCGGGGAATATGAATGACAGCCAAAGGTATGTTAGAGTCTGCCCGACAGTTGAGCACGACCTGCTGTATGGGGGGGAAGGGTGTAATGAAATTGGTCTCAAATTTTCGCCAGATCTTAATTTATCTGCTAGTTGACTACCCCGTTGCGTGAAAGGGGTACAAAAATTTTCCCAGACGAGGGGGGGCACAGCTTCCACGACAGGGAGGCCCCGGTCCTCCTGGTACCCCCACTGGCACCACCCCTGATGACAGCCGCTGCAATAGCGTCGAGTACTGAGGCCGGGGTTCTAGAAGTCAATCGGCTGTCTACGGCCCGACCTCTCCCGAAAAAGTTATACTATACCTGTCCTAATCTTTTAGTTTGTGGGAATTGTTTCGAATCACCCTGTATTTAAAAATTATTTATTTTTTAAAACTTATATTTTTCGCAATAAGGTGGGAGTCAGTAGTTGGATGTTGTGTGAGTCACATCCACGATTTGAAGGTCAGGGTCTGCATCGAATTTCCTCTAGTAATCTGTAGTTTGCACACGGCAGATACATGGCGAATTTCACCTTCCTTCCGTTGATGTGGCAATGAAGCCTGGGGAGTCAGGTTTTTGTCAACATCTGATAGCCCGCCGTTTGTTTTAGTCTTAATAACTATCGTGTTAGCTTCGAAATGGGACATTCATCAAATACACAAAATCATATCATGATCAGTTGTAAAGAGTAAATAAATGCTTTTAATAAAATATACCGAGCTTTCATCATTAAAATATGTTGGGATATAAGAATTTTTATTATTAAAAGACACTGCATGCCTAAAAAGGTTTTATTTCGAAGAATACATCATCAAAAATAATAAGAAGCAATCTTGGATCGTTTTAGAACTTATTCTTAAGAATTATGCTGCTACAGTTATTTCAAGTGAAAGGTATTTAAAAGAGGACAGTCGTCTCCAGGCAAATTGAGTTTGACAAGTTAAACGCAGAAAGCACTTTTTTCCCCTTTTTCCCTTTCTATTTTTTACCGCCGGTACTTTCGACCATCGCCACATCCGGTGCATTTCGTGCCGGCGTCGTTTTCGGTCCCCGTATAAACACGGAATTCGCTGATTACCGTTCCGATTCCAATGTGCACCGAATACAGAACCATTCCTGTCTCCCGCTGCTTGGACAGCGAAACTTCCTTGATTGAGCTTTCGTGCCGCTTTGTAGAATTAGCGACCGTTTGCCTGGAATTTAATGAGGGAGCATGGTTACACAAGAGCAACGCTCTGCTATTACAAAGAGAGCTGGATTCGATGAAATATTACACGCAGTTTTCACTGCTTCGTCCAGCTATTCGTGAAATTCTGCTACGCATTTGCCGTTTACATTCCTATAACACAAAATAGGGCTTCTTGACTTTTAGATTACGGGAGGTTTTAGTTTTAATTATATTACCGCCCCATTTTGTGGGGCCATGGTGGCCTATTGTTAAAATCTCGGCTTTGGGACCGGAGGATTCCAGGCACGAAACCCTATTCCACTGAAGATCCGCCATTTATGTGGTCCTGGTGCATGCTAAATATGACGTCCTAGGCCAAACGCGAGATCTTAACAATAGGCCACCGTGGCCCCACAAATTAGGGGCCTATTGTTAAGATCTCGCGTTTGCCCCACATAAATGACGTTATATTTATGTGGGCTATTATGACGTTATATTTATGGCCCTATTGTTAAGATCTCGGATTTGGACCGAGAACACATAAATGGCTCAGCTCGGCCTGAAATCTGACATCCTTGGCCAAACGCGAGATCTTAACAATAGGCCACCCTGCCCCCCTCCCAAAAAAATGGGGCCATGGTGGCCTATTGTTAAGATCTCGGCTTTGGGACCGGAGGATTCCAGACACGAAACCCTATTCCACTGAAGATCCGCCATTTATGTGGTCCTGGTGCACGCTAAATTTGACGTCCTGGACCAAACGCTCTCCCACTGATGCTGCGCGGAAGCTTGGAAAGAGGGATGCCAGCTCAAGTACCGTCCCCGACACCTGACCTCCGTTCATAAATACGAAGTCAATCCCAAAATAGCCCTCGTGTTCTTTTTGAACGAGACGTTAATATCACCAATTTGATACAACATAAGGGTGGTTAAACTTTTTCGACTCACGATAGGCAAAGAACTTTCGCGCCTCCTTTACAGTCAAAAAAGTTTGGCGCCGACTCGAAAGTTAAAATATAATAAGGAAATATATTCACTAATTATTAACAAAATTTTATCACTCAAGACTTTTTTTTACCTCTTTATGTTTGCAAATGTTTAGCTGATTATTGTCCCCATGTTAGGCTGCCCGAGGATTATTTTGTGACGGATCTCTTCAGTGAATCGTGTTCAGATGATGAGGTTGATACCTGAGCTTGCATCCTCTCTCTACATCAGTGGAAGGACGCACGATTTTCGACGGATTATACGCTCACTAGTCACCAGACTAGTATACACGGCTGATCATTTGCAAAATCTTAAAGTCACCAGCGGCCTTTCAATAAGTTAGGAGATCTAATCTGTAGATAATATATTGTCTCTCTCATTTCTCAATATTTTGAAATTCTTCTCCCTGCTGCCTTCTGTTTTACACGTGTTGCTTCAGTACACGTCTTCAGGGTCGAAACCGTAAGTGGGATGAAAAATTCTGGAGTCGCAAAAGCTCTCACAGGGTCTTCTTTCAGATCTTAGATTTCTGAGAAAAATTATAACCATTTCAAGTTGGCTTGGAAAATGCCATTAAATCTTGTTCAATAGCAACTTTTAATATATTTTCCTCTTAGTTTTTATTATTTAATGCTTTATTTTTTTAACCTTCCAGCGGGCGCGCGTTTTCAGGAAAGCATTGTGCATCGTATTACATATTTATATTGTTCTTTTATAAATTTAAGTGCAATTTTTATTTATAAAATCCTTGTTTACTATTAAGTTAATAAATACAGATAACATACATAAAATCTGTATTTATTTTTGTAAAACAGCACGATATATTTATGTAATACGATGCACGATTTGTCGTAAAATTTGTGCAGTCGCGCCCGCTGGAAGGTTAATTCAGTTTTGAGCCTTGGCAAAACTTTTTCTGAGTTTTCTCTCGAATGGAAAGAGAGTTTAACAAGCCCAATTAGAATTTCCCCCTCTCTCTCCTTTTTTTTATTAAGAAAGCTGCTTCGGAATGTAAATATTCTGCAAGTCGGCACAGGTCCTAATGTATAGTAATGAAAATTAATTTAAAAATTGGGAAAAGAAAATTACTATACATTGCAAAAGCATAAAGCAACATGCTTTAATTTTATACAGTTTGTGGTACATATATTCTGATATTCTCTAAATACTACCAATAATGATAAGATATTTATTGTAGTCTTTTAATTTACTATCAATAATATTTAATTTGCTAGCAGGAAAGCTTCTCATAGTTATTGCACTGATCAAAGAACATTCAAAGCATCAATAATAACATTTGAGAATCTACTTTAATTCACTTCCTATTTTGATACTTAACCTCCTGGTCTTGCGTCATATGGGGATCGCATTACCATATTTTTAAACTTACAAGCTAAACTCAAATCTTTCACAAACGTTATACAAAAATCACGTGAAAAGCAAAAATATCTCAAGTACAAGACATCACTATGCACTCTTAATTCAATAGATACGACAAAACATGTCCAAAATAGAAGGTACCATCTCATTAAATAATAGAGAAAGAAAATAAAGGTGGGGCTGAAAATCAATCTCAAAATATGCAATAAAACTTTATTCTTGTTACAGAGTGCATCTTCATTATTCTTGTTACTGAACGCAGTTTTTATGAACTGTGAAACAAAGTTTCTAAAAATTTTTGTTTAGTCCAGTGGTAGGACATGTTAAAATGTATTTGAGTATTTCTTGCTGTATCATTCATCGTACGGAAGAAAAGCAATTCTTATCGACCTGTATCTAAAAAGAGGAAGTTGGGAATTGATTTGACTTTTCCTGGCACAAGATCCTCGAATGGGATAAGCTGCGTCGAAAACCAAGAATCTGCACAGAAAATAAGTGCTTAAAAGAATCGTTAGTTAAAATTCAAGTTAAAAAGGTAAGATGAATGAACCGACAGTATAAATATACTAAAACGAAAAGTTTAAAAAAGACCAGATCAATTATAAGAAAACTAAATATCATGGAAAACGCCAATGTCCTTCAAGTGCATGAAGAGTTTAAGGGGTCTATTCTGGTACCCCCGGTT
>BGPR01042843.1:0-13128 GCA_013235015.1 Araneus ventricosus
TGGATGTTAATTATAAACTTTAATTATTGATTGGTGCCAAAGGTTAAGATTATAACTATATTTCAATTATTAATTGAACACTAGAGCTGAAACATGAATACAATAATATACAATTTTTCAACACTTGATTGAGCCAGTACCTACCTTTACTGTTACCTAAAAATATAATTGGCCGCTAAAGGAAATTGATGAAAATAAAAGTAATACCATTGCGTTGTTTAGAACAATAGAAAAATCAAAGAAAGCCAAAATTCTTAACTTTTAAATATTTTTTATTGACAATTAATTAAAGATTATTACTGCCAAATTTAAATTAATTATATTCAAGAATATCGACATAACAAAATTGTTGTACTGATGCACACAACCATACATATATAGAAAAGAAGTAAAATATGCACATAAATACAAAACGCTGCAGGTTTTCAAATGCTTAGAAAATTAAGAAAAATGGATTATACTTTGTCGTAACTACATTATATCGTTGCAAAAATAGGCACAAAAACATCATCCCGGAACGATTGTTAACAATGCCCATTTTATTCCGAAAACTTGGTGTGACAATTTGATGAAATTGCAGAGTCTTCTGCCACTCAATTGAAATTTTGCTACACGAGCACTATTTCGTTCATACATTGGACTCCTTTTCACATTTGGTGATTGGTAAAAAAGAAAAAGCAGAACGCCATTCAGATCAAACTTTCAATAACTGATATATTTTATCAGAATGCGCTGTCTCATACAACCACATATCTCTCCTTCCATTCAAAATGGCACAGCGTCTTACTGTAGAGGCACAAGACGAAAGAAAAATCGTTTTTTCACAGCACTGTCGGCCACTCGTTCCATTTTCGAATATAGTGATTTTTTCTCAACATGAACTTGTAAGTTATTCTAATTCAGAATTTGTGGTCATAATCAATACTGCAAAGGCTCAAAACAAAATTAACGTTCAGCAACACGCTTTTGCAGTCCGACGTCTGCCATATTCAATACTGAAAAGGCCCAACGCCAGATCGTCGTTTAGCAACACGCTTTTGCGATTATTCCGAAGAAAACGTAATTTTCTTCGGAATAATATTTTAATGCTGGTTCTACATCTTACAAAACATTCAGATAAATTCTTTAAGCCTGTCAACACACCTGAAAGGAAGAAAACCGAAGGAAAAAAATCCAACGGATTCGATCCCCAGGGTGTGACCGTTACGTTCCGTATTTTAAAGCAATCTAAAACAGACAAAGGAAAATGCTTCCAGTCAGAGAGGCCAAAGCTTTTTCACACAAAAATTCATCCGCGGAAACAAGATGGCGAGCAAATAGTTCCGTTGAATAAATTTGATTTATAATTTAATTAACTTGAAACATGAAATGAAAAGACATAAAAAGTTAAGACAAATAATATTTAAGTCGATTACTGAGTAAATAATTAAGAAAAATTTAGATATTTAATAAAACTGTTAAAAAATTACCGTTTAAATTTCAAAAAAGTTGCCAGAGATGCCACAATATACTAAATAAACTTTGGTGGCGAAGATTTAAAAATGTAAAAATACTGATAAAACCGAAAAATGATGTAGATGCAAATTTCTGCAATCTAACACTGATGATTCATTTTCTACCTGTTTAAAGTATTTTTAAACACTTTTACCTAACTTGCTTTTATTTGCTTACTTATTGCTTTTACATGTTGTAAAAATGAAATTCTTTAATCGATTTTAATAACTTTCTGGTATGCTAGAGGATTGAAAGTTTATACACTTGTGTATTCTCGATGAAAAAACACTGTTTTATTATTTTGAGAACTTAATTATCAGTGAATTATTAATCAAATTATTTTTCTCCGTACCAGTGGCTCAACATGATTCCAAGTTTTGGAAATGATAGATCTCAAGATAAAAAAGTGTGGAAAGTAATTAGAATTTTAAAAAAAATTACATGCATTATATGAATGAATAGTTAATTTGGTTTGAAGTTTGTCAGGTTATTGTACTCATATTATTTTTATTATTGTTCTCATCTTTCAATTTTGCATAGTTATCAGCGAGGGTGAAATCTGGGGTTTTCAGCGTCCGCGAAGGCAACTCCCTCTGGGATGCAAGGGGTTAAATTCCTTAAAGGACATCAAAATTACTTTAATTAGCAAAGGGAACCAGTAGTTACGATCTCAGTAAACGCCTGTCTCAATTGTTTGAATAAAAATTTGTATTATATGCGTTTTTAGCATAAAATGTGCATGCAACTCAATGTCTTCATAGCGGCGCCAGTCGACTTTTTGAATCAATGTTTATTTTTAGAATAAAAGAATATTGCCCAGAATGCTTTCCTGAAGGACTCCTTTCTCTGGTAAAGAAATGTAGGGAAATTCTGATTCCTTTTTAACCCTGAGAGTTCATAATTTCTGAAATTTTATAATTTTCTTCTTCTTCTAAACTGTATTTCTCTTATGATTCCTAAATGCTTTAAAAATATTTTTTAAATACTAGCTATGATGACTTTTACACAAGTAAAAATTATTAATATTTTTACGGAGTGGAAACGTGAATGTTAACAAACGCAATTACTGAAAATTTACATATTTTTATTTATCTGAGAAACAGTGCGCAAGAGGGATTTCTGAAAATTACTTCTTCCTTTTGATGCATTCGGTACAAAATTTAACACGGATTTACACTCTTAATCTAAGGCGACATGCAAATTTCATCCACTTTAATAGATGTGCCTTTGAATCAACGTGTTCAGACAAAATTCCCAAAACTTATTTTTGGGACTTAGGGAGGTTTGACAATTAAAGATTCCTCCAGATCTCGAAGCAGAATGTTTTGGATATTCCAATATCTTTTCTAGGTGTGTTCCATTTACGAGAAAGTAGTAACAGTCAAAAAGTATTATGATACACCTCTCCATCGGTTGAAGTGTCACTAAAGTCGATATAAATTGCTAAAACAATCAATACAGTAGAATAAAACTTTCCAATTCGATTGACTTTATTTCATGTAAAAAACAATTTCAGTAGCCAACCCACTTCTTGTTTCATTTTTAAAATAAATTATTTCTTTCTTTTCCCTTTAACAGTGCCCAAGGATCAAGCTGTGCATTCGACCGTCATTGAAAAAACTCAGTTTTGTAAATAATAAACCTTAAGTGACACCTTTTTTCATTTGGGAGTAAAACTACAAGACTGTGCTGTAAAAACTGCAATTATGTGAATTATTCATATTATTTAATTAGCATTATTTGGGGAAAATTATCTGGAGATAACTGTTGTATAATTACATTCATGATGAAGCTTTATTAAATAAGAAACTATGGCAACCAGAAAAGCAAACACATTGATTTCTATGTAATCCTTTGTCAATTTGTATATATGTGAACGCGTTAACCCTATAAAGGGCCATTTCTTTTGTAGTTGTGATATAATAAAATAACTTTTGGATTGTGTTTTATTTTTGTGTTGTGTTTTATTTAAGGAAATAAATTCTTTTAGCTTATTGAATAAAATTATTTTTTGTTAATTAATTATCAAGTTAAGTAACTGGGTTATGGTTTGAGATAAGAAACAGGAACATCTAGGTATTTGTAATATCACAGTCGTGTGATATAAGTTACAGCACAAGTCATTTCTTTGCATGTAGTCTTACACTGTACTATGACGTCAACTGCTTTTCTTCCTCGAAATTAAGAAATGAATTCCAAAATTCAATCGCCCTGCGCGCCTGACGTGCAGGAAATGACTCTATTATAGTCATTTCAATCCGTTTGCAAAAATTTTGCTGGAATTTTAAAAGGTTGAGGAACCTCTTTAGGAAAGACATGCGTACTTCATATTAAATTATAGGCGTTGAACGAATTCAGCAAGCGCTAATTGAGCAATCCGAAAGGTTTTTGAGAGTCTTAACAACATGGAATTTGAAAACCGGATTTGTCAGTCAATTCAAGTATCAGGTTTAAAGCTCGACATTCACGAGCAGACCCCTCCACGTAAATTCAGCCGTATCGCTCCAAAACCAGTCGTCAATGCGAAACCCAGATTAGAATTGGCATGTTACGGTCGAAAGTTCAAAATTTCATCTTCGTTCGTTAACCATTCAGAGTATTGGATCATAAAACTGATACAAAATTAACTAACAGAATAAAATTCCTATCATAGGACAAAAACAAAAGAATAATAGATACAAAGAATAATAAAAATAATATTAAGAAGAATCCTACGGAGGGGGGAGGGACTTCTCAAGATCACTCCCCGCTGGGATTCTAAAAATTCAGAATTGGGATACTTTTCTGTAGAGGAAACGACTAAAAAAGTCAAACACATGGTTCCTCTCTGACCTGAATTATCCCAAAAATTGAAAGGAAAAGAGAAAAACTTTCCTCAAAATACTACAATATGCCTTTGTAACAAAAGGCAGAAGAAAAAAAAGAATGCCTTACCACAATATAACCATCGCCAACGCGACCGATTCGAAAAATGGCGCCTAAACATATGTAAAAAAATGGCGTCTAAATATATGTAAAAAAATGGTGCCTAAATATATGTAAAAACTAAGAGATACTGATCTGGACGCCAAATTAGTTTTAGCTATTTTCTTCAAGTATATGTAGTCATAAAACTGAAATACAACCGTGGGGGAGAGGGAACGAGGCTCTCTCACAAAAGCGAAAATCACAAAATGTAAACCCGTGGGGAAGGCAGAGTGAGGCTCTATCGCGAAAGCGAGACGGAGGTATCGCTTTGAAGGCGTAGGTGCAGTAGCTCTGGGGGATCGGAGAGACCGGTAGTGTGTTTTGCAGGGAGCTTCCGTGAATGACCCAACTAAATAGCTGGGCTGAAAATTGGAATAGTGTGGAATGCTACCACGCCATGTATATAAAAATTGTAATATAAATATAGACAATGAAAGATAGATGTCTTTCAGAGTATCAAATGAAAAAGCAAGAGTGAGAGAAACTGAAATCATCTCAAAAGCTTGTTATGCTATTCCAGAGGAGTTTCAAAGACGCTGTGCATTTTCCGTTCAAGAATGCATGGAACCAGCTTACCCCAGGGTGTTAAGCAAATACGAGCCAACGGAACTACATTTATTGCTCAAATAGCGAAAGATTACAGAATAATAAAACCTCCACAATCTGAACAAATCTTGATTAAAAATTTCCATGGATGGATAAATCAAAATTAAACCAGCGGGTGTGGTCTCCCCTAAACTTTCTCGTATACTTCCCCAAAAAGTTGCTCTTTCCCCTCCCCCCGCGTGGATAAAAAAAATCGAACCTACTGTAAACCAGAATCCAATGACTATCAGAAGGTTTTTCATTGTAGATTAAATTGATTGTAAAATATTTAGGTAAAGAATCAAATTCAAAGAGATGAGTACCGATTAAAAAGCAACTATAACACAATGCTACGTTCCACTCTTACCAGCTCACGGACAAAGTGACGTAATCCTTCCGAGTGCACAGAGATTGCTACCAGTACGCATGCGTATGGAGAATCGGATTAGAAAAATTAATTATGCAATTTTAACGCCTTTTTTTAACCGGTTAAACGAAATTTGGGCCCAGTTCTATAATTAATGTTAGCAACCGTCATACCAATTTTTATTTATCTAAGCCAAAGGGTTTAGGAGATATAATTTTTACAAGTATGTGATTATGCAGTCCGATAAACAATCAACCCTTCGACAGATTTGGTCCCAAATTTGATACCGACCTAGTTTTATGATGACAAAAATGTGTACCAAATTTTATCCATCTAGATATTCCAGTTTTTGAGTTATAGTGCTCACATGAACGCATACAGACATACAGACAGACTTCCCGTAGACGTATTTTGTCCAAAATTTGACAGAAACCTACAAATTATGTGTAAAGATCACATACCAAATTTCATTCCCGTATCTCTACTAGTTTTCGAGTTATCGTGTTCACAGACAGACAGACATAATTTCAAAATTGTGTTTTTCGGACTCAGGAAGGTCTAAAACGTGGAGATTCGTCAAAATTTCGAGTTCGAATTTTTTTGACGCTTGCAATACTTTCTCTTTATATACTTCGTATACGAGAAAGTAAAAATGCAAAATCTCCACTCTGGCTCTACAGGGTAGACCGCTGGACTTAGAGCCACGAAATTTGGCACAAACATACTTTGGAGGGTGGGAATGTGCACCTCTGAGCCCTTTTTACTTTCTCGTATACGAAGTATACAAAGAGAAAGTATTGTAATCGTCAAAAAATTCGAACTCGAGATTTTGACGAATCTCCACGTTTTAGACCTCCCTGATTCCGAAAAACACAATTTTGGAATTATGTCTGTCTGTGTGTGTGTCTGTGAACACGATAACTCGAAAACTATTAGAGCTACGGGGATGAAATTTGGTATGTGGTCTTTAAACATAATTTGTAGGTTTCTATCAAATTTTGGACAAAATCCGTCAACGGGAAGTCTGTCTGTCTGTATGTTCGAGGTCATGCGAACGCTATAACTCAAAAACTTGAAAAGCCAGATGGATAAAATTTTATACACAGTTTTATCGTCATGAATGTAGGTCCGTATAAAATTTTGGGCCAAATCCGTCGAAGGGTAGACTGTCTGTCGGTCTGTATAATCGCATACTTGTTCAGTTTTGAAACTAACTCCCTGCGCATGCCTACTGGTGCGTATTGGAGAGAGAACGGACGCTCCGAAACTTGGCAGTTTGCCAAAAACCAATTCTGGAGCGATTTTGTAAGGAAGCAAACATTTAGGGAGTCTCGCCAGGTCCTGTTGCACAGAAGAATGAGCAGGGGATTTGAATTTGTTTTCATCCTTCAAACCACGCGTGGTTCCAACTTTGGTTTACTTGCGACGGAAGTTTATTTGACGTCTTTTATTATTCTAGTTTTCTCTACATGTGTTAGGAGTATACGAGAAAGTTTAGGGGAGACCACTCCCGCTGGTTTGAAATTTTAATTCACTAAAAATTAAGTGAAATTTTGTCGTCTTTCCTTAATAACTTCCGAAAATATTACAGCATAAAAATGATTCTTACGCCATCTGAAAGTGCAAAAATATTACCTTTTCAATGATGTCAATTAAGTTGCCGTACGATTTTTCTCTAATTTTAATGAATTTTTAAAAATATTTTTGGCATAATTTACAATACTTTTAATTGTTCCAACGCAATTTAAACCGTTTTCGTTGATTAAACAAACATATATTTGCGTGCTTCTCTATCATTGTTGAAAGCTAAGGTAGTATCTTAATGCTATGATTTAATCAGCATATTTTCATCCAGCTAACACGCGGCTAGAAGTAAAATGTGCCGCGCCATTTTAAAGTTAAAATCAAATGCATATTTTGCAAGAGGAATTAGAGTGAAGTTGATGCCTACAATGTGCAATTTGATGTTGCATGACACAGCCAGCTACTTGACTCTGTTAGAGACGTTCATGCAGACAACGAACAGAACAGGTGCAAAGCTACTGGAAGAACATCGATTAAATGTCTATCACAATTTGAAAGTGTTAAGGGAACCATAAATCTCAAATTATGCATAAGAGATGCAATTGAAATTATATTCCTGGCGATTAAATAAAAGTGAAACAGACCAATAGCAACCACTCTAAGAAGAACACAAGCCAAAAGAAATAGACAACAAAACAAGCTAACAATAACCAATAAAAAAAGCAAACTAAAAATATTAACAGTGTGGGGGTAATGTGAACTTAAATTGTTAATGTAGAAATCTATGTGCTTGTCTGCAAATCTAAATTATTTGGAAAACTTTAAAATAGCTCTAACCTACCATGATAACAAGCAAATAGCGCTACAAGATATTTTAATTTCTTTTAAAAGCGTGACTTATATTTAATAACAATTTCTTTCATCATCAATTCTGAAAGTTTTGAAGAGAAAGTATCTATAAGTCTCATAAAATAATACCCCCAAAAATAATTCGACATGAGACTAATATATCTCGAAGAAAAGCCTTTTAATATATTGAATTACTATGAGCGGTAAAGAAGCACATAACGGCATATAACGAAGCACATAACGACATATAACGAAGCACATAACGACATATAACGAAGCACATAACGGCACATAAAAAAGAAGTCGTTTTAAAGAGCAACAAGGAATGGCTTGAGGGATCTATTACTTTCATTTCGCCTGAAAATTCAGAATCAGTTTTCTGGTCGTCCACGCAAGCTATTTATTTCAAGAAGCAGGAGCTCGCACCAAAAAGCGAAGGACAGAAGTTAAGAACTGAAGTGTCAACCGAACAGAATTTTGCAGCTGAAATAAACCTCAAAGCTGAAAAAACAATTGTTGCTCCGAAAATTGTTAAAGACATTCCTTCAAATCCAGTCCGTGAAACAAAATACAGAAAAACATTTCATATACTTTTCAAAATAAAACAGAAAAATTAACTCCAACAGAGGCCCTCTCAATTTTTGTGGAAGCTGGTTTAATGCGAATCAATACGAAATAGTACGATCAGTGCTAAATCAATATATCTGTGCTACTCTTTAATACAAAAAGACCAAAAAGAGTGTTATAGAAAAAAATAATTACCAATTTACACAAACTTCTATTGAAATTAATCTCCAATGTCTTGCTTGACCACACAGCTACACGACTTGCTGAATATTTGAAGGATGCGATATTAATAATAGACTGTTATTGACCTCCGACCTCCTTTTGTCTTCTTGTAGAAAAATGAAAGAACGAAAGTACTATAAACTTTTTCTAAGAAAAATCTAGAGATGCTTTTACCCGGACAAGTAGCGATAAGTGAAGATTCTGAAGAAGAAAATTAGTGAAGAAGAAGATGTCATTAGTGAAGAAGAAGATACCATCAGTGAAGAAGATATTAGTGAAGAAGAAAAATCTCAAGAATAATCTCATGAAAAAAATTTGTTAATTTTATTTTATGATATACTATTTAAAATGGTGATACTTACAAATAGCATTTTTCGCAACATTGATTAAAATATTTAATATGTGTAATTAATATTTACAATCATTTTATGGTCATAAAAAATTAAAACAGAGTTAAAATATATAAATGTGAAAAAATATACATGTTCTAGGCAAAAAATCGCGAGAAAATAATTTTGTCCACTTTTTTACTTTCTCGTATACGAAGTATACAAAGAGAAAGTATTGTAATAGTAAAAAAATTCGAACTTCAGATTTTGACGAATCTCCACGTTTTAGACCTCCCCGAGTCCGAAAAACACAATTTTAGAATTATGTCTGTCTGTGTGTCTGTGAATACGATAACTCGAAAACTATTAGAGCTACGAAGATGAAATTTGGTATGTGGTCTTTAAATATTATTTGTAAGTTTCTATCAAATTTTGGACAAAATCCGTCATCGGGAAGTCTGTCTGTCTGTATGTCCGAAGTCATGTGAACACTATAACACAAAAACTTGAATAGCTAGATAGATAAAGTTTGGTACACAGTTTTAGCGTCATGATAGGTCCGTATAAAAGTTTGGGCCAAATCCGTCAAAGGGTTGACTGACTGTCGGTCTGTATAATTTACTATTGAAACCAATCCGGTATCTCCACGCGCATGCGTACTGGAAGCAATCTTCTGTGCACACGAAAGGAGCGAATTACGTCAGTTTGTCCTTGAGACGGCAAGAGTGAAACCTAGCAGTGTGAGATAGATATGCGTTTTAATCGATACGCATCGCTTTGAATTTGATTCTTTACCTAGATATTTTTCAATCACTATAATGAAAAACCTTCTGATAGTCATTGGATTCTGGATAACAGTAGGTTCGAATTTTTTTAGCCACGCAGAGGAAGGAGAAACGGCACCTTTTTGGGGAAGTATACGAGAAAGTTTAGGGGAGGCCACTCCCGCTGGTTCATGCAAATACCCCACTGTGTACCGATGCTCTTTGAATCAAACATTCGCTGTCAAAAAGAAAAGACTCTTTCAGTTAATTCGGAATATCTGGCGACCCTAGAACAGTTACTTATTTATTTCCATATTCTTTTACAGATGTTAGTGAAGGAAGAGAAAATTCATCACGTGACATTAAGGCTAAGTTTTTATTTCTGGAAAAAAATAATATGATATCTTATATCAGATCCGAGATTTATTTAACGTAATAGCTGACAAGTGTTATACAACGATATCGGATCGAAGTCCAGAGGGTAGATAAATAGTGTGTTAAGGTCAGACATTTAATAGTTATTAGAAAGGAAGCTTGTGTTTATAATGAAATTTTGCTGCTCTTGTGTTTAAGTTAATTTCATGTAAGTTACATATTTCTTTTCATGTGGTCTCTTTTTAATTTGTGTATGTTTTACTAATGGTTTTTATGCAAATCTGATCACAAAAAATGTTTTTACGCTGCTTTGAACGGTCAGTTGTGTGAAGGCAAGTGTTTTATTCCTGAAACTTTCAGAGAGTAAGGCCCCTTTCACATTATACGGTTTAGCCGTTAGGGCAAGAATGCATTAGGCCGCCTGTTGGTGGTAAACTGAAGAAATGAGTGGGAGCTTTAACACTAGCGGATTGCGGTTTGAGTCCGTTTGTTGGGGTTTAAACCAGCCCGTGTGCGCGACTGGATAGAACGGCGCCGTTACGACTTCGTCCTAGTAGTAATGTATGAAAATATGCTGGCGCTTTCACACTGCGCGAATTTTATCCGGCTGCCGGCCGTCACCTTCACAAGGTCACTTGTTCTTTTTGCCTTCTCGAAGCTTTTGCAGTTAATTAATGATTCCATTATTTTTATAGAATGCTTCAAAATTTAATTTTTCTATTGTCTTTGTCATTTTTAAATGATTTCATTGTTATTATAGAACGCACTTTCATTTAATTTGAGAGTTGACTGTGTAATTTTTTAATGTTTTTGATATTTTTTCCTATTTAAAATTTATGCATTTTATTTTATTTCGAAATATGCCAATGCTAACGAATTTTATGTATTTTTATATTGTGTAAGATCAGGGCCGTCTTAAGATTTTATAGTGCTTGCCGCTCCATAAGCACCCTAACTAGGAAACTGGGTGTTACGACCCAAACAAAATATCTAGCTAAAAAAATAATTCAGGAGCATTATAATGTTTCGATAACATTATATTCTCCTAGGTTATTTTATTAACTAGGTTCTATACCATATTATAACATATAAAATTGTATAACATATTTAAAATTACAATTAAATAAGTTTTTTGGTTCAAAATCAGTATAGAAAGTTTTTATGATCCCTTGGATCAATAACGCCCTGTTCTTCTGCCTAATTTGCCCTTTGGATAAGACGGCCATGTATAAGGCAAAGGAAACGAATTATATACTATTTCATGTAAATTAATAAAAATCTGGATAGCAGTGTCTAATAATCATGACTGAATTCTAAGATAACAACATATGTTTTATTTCTGAAGTCGCAATTTCAAGAAACTTTTTACCTTTCATAAGTAAGTCCAACAGTCTTATAGAATTCTTCAGTATTTTGAACTCTTTATGGAGATTCCATTAAAGTTTCCGATTTTTTTTTTATGATTTTATTTGAAAATTTAAATCATGTATATATCATGTTATTGCACATGAGCGTACACTAAATAATTGAGAAGATATAGTCAAAACCCATCTCAATATAGAGATGTTTGGTGTGAGTGATTTATACTTTGAATACTTACACACAGGATTTTTAAAATATTGTTCATCAAACACACAGAAATTTCCCTGCTATGTTTATACAAACACAATGAAAAAACATGCAAAATCAAAGCATTGCGTTATAGTTTTTTTCAATGCGTGGTATCTTACATATAATTTTCAAGAAAAAGGTATACTATTTTAACGTCATAAAAAGTGATTAAAGCATATCTGATTATTTACCATGTTAAATGATTTTAAAGCTATGATATTTCGAAGGGAATTTTCATAACATTTGTTTGCAATGGGTTGCTTAGTTTTTTTAAATCCTGCGCGCAAATGAAATCCATGTTCCACAACTTATGTATAATCGATTTACGTAATATATTATTAATATATACATTTGCAATGCTTAAAATTATTACACTGACTTTAAAATCCATATCTAGGGAGGAACTTATTTTATGTCATTATGTTAAAAACAAAATCTATACGTTTTTGCTAAGTAATGAACAGTCGCACTTTCGCTATTGCTTTTTCGTTGTCAAAAGGTCCTATAACACTTTATGTTTTAAACACAAACGATTAAGATTTTAAAATAAGTGTCAGTTACTTGCGATTTTGTAAAGCCCCGTTTTGAAGCAACACGAGGGCTATTTTAGGACGGACCTCGTCATTTTGAATCGCGGTCACATGACCAGGACGCCACCTGAGCTGGCACCCCCTCTCCAAACTTTCGTCTCACAGCAGACTGAGGACGTTTCACCCCTACCTATGATTTAACAAGCAACACAGTGACTTCAGAGTCACAGCTACCATTTTTGTCGGTTGAATGCAGTTCCAAATGTTAGTATTTTACCGCAGAGTATAATTTTTTATTCGGTTGTGGAATTCACCAAAAGATGCTACAGACATTCGGACATTCATCTGCACGTTGTTCTTCCAAAAGTGAGGCGATTATAGTCTCGTTTCTTTTGATTGATGGGTGCAAGACCATATTGCTGCTATTTGCTTCCGATCCATACTGAAGCAGCTATGAAATTAGAAGCCGCACTCAAATACTGACGACGCAAATCGTCAAGTGTGAAAGCAAACATGACATGGCAAAGAAAATAAACAACTTTGCGCCGTAACGGTTAAACCGCATAATGTGAAAGGGGCCTAAGGCCCCTTTCACATTATACGGTTTAACCGTTATTGCAAGAATGCATTAGGCCTCCTCTTGGTGTCAAACTGAAGAAATGAGTGGGAGCTTTCACACTAGCCGATCGCGGTTTGAGTCCGTTTGTTGAGGTTTGAACCAGCCGAGCCGCGTGCGCGACTGGAAAAAACGGCGCCGTTACGACTTCGTCTTAGTAGTAATGTATGAAAATATGCTGACGCTTTCACACTTCACGAATTTCATCCGGCTGCCGGCCGTCACCTTCACAAGGTCACTTGCTCTTTTTGCCTTCTCGAAGCTTTTGCAGTTAATTAATAATTCCATTATTTTTATAGAATGCTTCAAAATTTAATTTTTCTATTGT
>BGPR01042844.1:0-13127 GCA_013235015.1 Araneus ventricosus
CTCCTCGCTCTGCACTACGTCAACATCCAGTCAACGAACCGTTGACCAGTTTTGTTTACTTTAAGGTTAATTCGTTTTTAATCAAAGTTTATTTAAATTATGTTTGACAAAAATAAATGCTGTTTCTTAATCTAAATGTTAACTCTCTTGTATTCATAGAGTCTAGTTTAAAAGATAGTGAGGGTAGTTAGATATTTAGATGCACCAAGTGGTGAGTGCTTGAATCTTTATCTGCCCCATCGGAACCCAATGACACTCGCTATATTGGTGACCCGACAAGTGAATACGTTCCCTTCTATCAAATTGGTACCCACTTTATTGTATTGATGCTTGAAGTTTTCCTAGTTGAGTTTCAACTTGAAGTTCACCTTGTTTTTGATGATGCATCCAGTTTTCACCATGTTAAGAAATATTCATCAGAATAGCTGGTGAGTGTTGATATCTTGACTGCTTTAGACTAGCATTATTCCTGGATTTCACGATTTGACCGCTTGCTTCCGTTCTGCGTTCCTTGTGCAAGGCCATTTCCACGTATTTACTTTTCGTATTTTGGAAAATTTAACCTTCCTTGTTCACAATGGATTCAGAGATGGCACGTGTGTCGCTGTCTGCTCTCCGCTGTTCTGGGAAACCAACCTGAGTTATGGGTTTATTCAATTGGAATCGCAATTTAAGCTTGCAGGTATTTGTTGATGAGACGAAATTTCATACTGTAGACGCATCTTTATATTTGAAAGTTCTTTCGTGTACAGTGGAATAATGTACGGAACACCCCTAGCTAGACGCTATGTATGATACCTTAAAACCAGAATTTTAAGTCATTTCTCTCAATCTCAGAGTACAAAATTGCGGGTTGTACTTCAAGACTTGCAGTTAAGGATGGTAAAACATCTCGCTTGTTGCAGGAGATATGAGGAATTTAGCCGCGGAAATATAGTCGATGATGTGCTTATGTCCATTGATGCAAGACTTGACTCGATCCAGCAAATTTTATCTGTTTCTGGAAAGACAGTTTGGATAGTTTCTGCCCAGATTGCCGATAAAGTTAACGAGGTTTCGAGTTTCAGACCTGAGGTTAACACGGTTGTGTCTGAAAATTCAGAGCTTCAATCACTTGGAGAAGAAGTTGCTAATCTTAAGTGCAGAGCTCAAGCGGATAACGCGCTCTACACTCAAAAAAAATTTCCGTAATTCCCTGAGTGCCACTGCCCGTAATTTACGGTCACCAGCCACTTTTCCTCCCTTTTACGGCACACAACCCGCATACTGCTGTAGATTACTTCCAATTTTAGGGTCAGATCCCGTTCTTTATCACGGACGCTTTTCATTGGTCAATCGATGACGTACCAACCGTTGAGCGGGAAAGATTAAGGAGAAGACGCTAAATTTTTTTACCTGTATTTTTTTTCTGACAAACGAAGGAGAACCCTGGATTTTCCTCAAGGAAATTGTGATCAAGTATTTGTTAATTAGAAGGTAAGAATAAGTACCCCATTATTCTTAGCTTTTGTTGTTTCTTTAGTTTGTTGTCGTTTTATTTTTAATACTTCGTTATTTCAAAGCGTAACGCAGTGGACTTTCGTTTAGTGTTTTACCATTAGATGTTGAGTTAGTTGAGAGCTAGAAGTTAGAGTAAGAAGAAGTTTATATTAAAAAATGCCAAAATTGAAATATTGCATAACAGGAGAGAAATAATCTATTCAGTAAACAGATAATTGTTTTCAAATATATGTGTTAATTCTCGCTAATGTTTTATTTGTTAAAATATTTTATGAGACAAATTTGGTAAATTTCCGTGCGGCAAAAGTTTACAAATTTATTCCCAAAACCCTGTTATATTCCTTTCAATAATTTCTGATTATTAGCATTCATACTAATTCAATATTTCCCCAGTAGTATATTCAATAATTCAATTTTCTCAGTATATTCAATAACCAGATTCAATTCAGTATATTCAATAATCCAGTATTCTGTGTATATTCAATAACCCAGTATATTCACAACTTGTATATTCAATAATTCTGTATATTCAACAACTCAGTATTCTCACCATATTCAATAATTCAGTATTCCTACTCATATCTTCACAATTCAGCACCAGTAAATTCAATAATTCAGTATTCTGTATTTCAATGCATTGTGCGTACAAATTATGTAAAAATTTTGAAACACCTGATGATTTTATCTGGGCCAATCAACCCTCATCGTTTGAATGAGTATATTTTATGGAGATTGTGATTCAACATTATGAATGTGTGATTGATTGATCTATAATAATAAAAAAAATTAATTTCTGTTTTGAGTTTTGTGTGCTCTTTATGTACCTGCAGCTACATAAAGGTATTTTCAGGAGATTTTTCTCAAATATGTTGAAAGTACTGTAAAACTGATTTTAATAATTCATCAGGCAGTTAGATCAATTGCTATAGAAAAATCGCACTTTCTATTCTCACACATTAAATTTTATTTATGTACAAATATATCTCTAAGGTATTCGTGTGTGTTTCTGTGTATGTATCTGAGTATGTATATGCAAAATATATATGTGTATATATGCAATTATGTATATAAGGTAGATGCTTCAGTTTTGGCCACCTTAAAAAAAGAGAAAATTTGAAATAGAAATTTCACAGTGGATGACTGTTTAAAGCATATTAAATCTTACTTATACTATTCTTTAGCAAATTTTATTGGCTTTCTGCTAGTTATAAAAATTTTCTGAAGAATATTTTAGAGTTATGAATTTTTAAATAAATTAACCCAATTTGCACCAGTTTTGGCCACATTAATATTTTATTTTTAACAGACATTTTAATGAATTTTAAGTAAAAATAAATCATTATGAAATATTTATTTTAGTACATTATTTTCTGTTATTTTAAATGTGATTTTTTTTTATGAATTTATAAAGATATGTAATAAAATTTACCTAAACTGATTTTAACTGCAGATTTCAGATTTAAAAAAAGAAACAGGAATGCAGAAAACAATAATTTAATTTGATTGATAAAATACAAACTATAATTTTAAGCTATATATAAACTCGCAAATTTTTTTTTTGATGCATTGCAAAAGCATAGATTTTTTTTAAAAAATCAAGAATTTGCATTATTATACTCGCTAACAATATAAACAAATATGTAGTTTTATAATCCATAATTGCAACATTAATCAAATTCATCAGAATCATTTTTAAAATTAGAGCAATCCATGCATATAAAAGAATATTCCTCATCACTCGAGTCCGGTTCCTCAAGTTGAACTTTTCTAACATAAATGTGAGGTAAATGTTCAAAATGGAGATGTTTTTGACATTCCATTTTGAATGGCCTTAACTGCATTACCAACTTTAGATGGCGAGTAGCAAATTTTTTTTATGGAAATGCTACCTGCCTTCTTATTTTTAATTAGAGCCATTACTGTTAATTTGTTGAAATTATAAATTGGGGAGACCCAAATATTAAATATGTTGGGAAGAGGTAGCTAGGATATTTATAAATATTGATGCAAGGTAGAAGCCCAGAAATAAAATTTAAATTATAATATATATTGAACAATTAATTAATTCTGGGTATTAAATTATATAACAATAATAAGCCATTCTTGCAATATTGAAATAATTCACCTACCTTTGCTGACCTGAAAACCCTAGCTACATAATTAAAAGTTCATTTTCATATAGTGGTAGTACAATGCTAAAAATAATTAAACAAAAACAATTTTATTAAATTTTAAATAATTTTTTATTTAACAATTATTGATATTGAAATTAATTACTGCCATAAAAATTTAGATATATGCATAATATTTGATGCACAGAAATGAACATTTATCAAACAAAATAAAAATTAAAAAATTGTAGCTACACATTAGCACTGCAGGCCTAAGAATTATATTTCAGAACACAAAGTAAAAAAAGACAACCTAAATTTGATAGAGATGTAATGATGAACATTTTTCACTGCAACATCACAAACACTTCTTGAAATGATGAATATTACTTAAGAAAAAGTGAATTTTTTTTATATTCACTTAATGATATTTTTGAGGTATTCAACTTGCACATTTTCGCACCTTCCTCGGCCATACCTCTAGGCCTGCATCACTCATTCAAAAAATCAAAATCGGAAAAAGCTGAAGATGAGAACAAATATGTTGAGCAGGAATAAACGTTAAAAAGATGATCACGATCTCTGTGATTAAGAGTACACACCACCACGATGAAAAATAAAAATGCTGTAGGCATTACCCACACTGCAGATCCCGCAAAAAGTGATGATCATTGAAAATCAGCGTTCATGGATTGTTCCGGCATAAAGAAAGAAATGCTTTCTTCACAACAGCACCTTAATACAATAGATTGTTCCGGAATAGTGTTGTTCAAAATTTTCCATCTCGTCTTTCAAAGCATTCATCACCGAGTCTTTTCATAATGCATCCTCTTTTAGGAATACCCATGAAGAATAATAATAATCTTCAGCTTCAGACTCAGGAATATATAAAAAACATTAACGGAAAATTAAATCAGAGGCAAGACAAGACAAGACCCCAGGCCCCACCGGCCCTGGGGGCCCGCAGCTGGAACAACACCAACCACTCGCTTAGCCCATCACAAAGGAATTCAAAAAGTAACGGAAAACGATTCCAGATACAGACGCCTAAGACCTGATGACGCCAAAAACTTACGCGAGCCAAGATGGCGAAGAAATAGTCCCGTTGCAAAATTTGAATTTAAAAATTAATAAAGTTGAAACCTTAATGGAAACAACAACAAAAGTTAAGACAAATAATAATTAAATTGAAAACAAAGTAAATAATTATGTAAAATTTAGAAATTAAATGAAACGGCTAAAATTATCGTTTGAATTTCAAAATTATCCAAAGTTGCCACAAGAAAATAAAGAAACTTTAGTGGCGAAGAATTAAATTAATTAAAAATATTGACAAAGCCGAAAAAAAGATGTTAATGCAATATTTGCAATCTAACAATTACTATGTAAAATGAAAACAAACAAAACTAAATTGGTTACTTTTATTTCAGAAATAAAGCTATATCAGTTGCTTCTCACTTTAGAAACAAAACTAAATCAGTTACTTTCATTTTAGAAATAAAATTAAGTTAATTGCTTTTATTTTAAAAACAAAACTAAATTAGTTGATTTTATTTCATCCAGATATTCTTAAATTTATGTAATGGCTCAAAACACAATAATGAAGTTATGTGGCCAGAACTGGAATATGTAATGTTCCACATTTGGCCACCACCCATTTAATCTTGAAAAAAATAATTAATTTTGATATGAAATCAGAATAAAAAGAAAGTTTACCTCATAAACCGCAAGAGTAATAAGTTTTAGATTAATCTTTTAATTCTGAGATCCTGATGATGAAAAACTTCAAATACTTGTTCCTTAACAAAAACAGTAACAGTTGCGAGTATGCAATACATGATCATGCATTTAATTATTTTAGAAGTCGCATGTATGAGAAAAATGAACCAATCAGATTGAAAACAGTAAAATAAGGATTGTTTGAAGTATTAGAATGCTTCTTATTAGTTAATTTGAAATTACTGGTTAATTATTGGAAAAAACATATCCAACATGGCCAAAACTGGAGCATCTACCCTATGTGTATGTATATGCAAATATATATGTGTGTATGTATGTATAGGGTTCCCAGTGGCAACTATTTGTTACTAAAATTGGGCCTGGGTGGCTATACAGACTATTTTCGTGTAAAAATGGCCTACAGCTGTTACTGTCTAATAAGAAAACATGAATTTCGTAATAAACCATTTTCAGTTGGTCAGACATGAACAAAAGAAAGATATGATTGGAGTTGTGTCAACATTTTAGGTAATTAGTCATTTAAAGGAATTAAGTTTCCATTGCTATTCAATGAGTTGGCATATTTTCATGTTTGTGAGCCTGGATTGCCACCTTGCCTTGGCCACGACCTTTCTGAAGGAATCGTTTCATATGATTTGGCATTACTTCTAAAATATTTTATTAAAGAAAAAAATGGTTATCTTACAAAAATATTAAATTTTATAATTTTGAAATTTTCTTATTTGAGAAATAAGTCGAGAAATAAGCCCAATGAAATAAAGGCAAATAAAAATAAAATAACTGGCAATCCATGCAACCCAAGGTAAACCTGGAGTTTAGGGTGTATACTATTTTCTCGTCAATTTTCTTTGGAACATATTTATTTGACGTTGCCAAACGCTGTTTAGGATGCGCAGTGAGTTTTTTTAGATCTCCTGTGTATTCGATGCCTACGGCATCTCAAAACGAGACATTGGGCATGCAAGTGTGCACCAGGCAAATTTTTTTAATTTAAAAAACATCAGCGGCTTCACTTTCAACAAAGTGGGCCTCTCGTAGCTTCACTTTTTCATTGAGAAACGAAACACACAGGGAAAGCACGATGTCTGAAGACGATGAAACGTAGCAAGAGAACTGTTTCCAGAAAAAACACTCCTTGTTAGATATTTGGAAGCCATAATTAGCAACACAGAGAAAGAGAATCAATAAATTAAATGAACGAAAATCTTCAGAAGAGAAGCAAACGGTTCTTGAAAAATATCGTTTGGTAAATGATCAAGAATTCCAAATGAAGTATTATTCAAATTCGTATGTCGACCAATAGAAATGAGGTGAAATTAAGGGCATGCGCCGTAGACCTGTAAACAAATCACTGTCGGCGCATGCTCAAACGACGTCAAAAAAAAATTTCAACTCGCATCCAAAACAAATGTTCTGGCACACTCTTCTCTTGGCGAGCTTACAGGAAACGACGTGAGTACGAACTCTAAACTCCAAGTTAACCATTTTTATTATAATGTACTAAACAAACAGCTCCAGATCAGCACAAATCTACATCCTCAGCTAACCGAAATGAGCTCAAACATATGTTTACTTTATATTTTTGAGAAGCTCCTAACAACTATTGCATTATCTTCGGATGTACACTTGCATGCAAAATTTCAGCTCAGTCGGTTGATGGGATGTTGGGGGAAAATCTTATGCAATATTCAAATATTAGTTAGCTTACCATTTAATGATTTGTTTTATGATGCGAAGTAATTTGTTGTTCTAAAAACAGTTTTCTATGACTTTTCAGCATGGAAAGCATAGAAGACATTGTACATCCAACCAAGAAAACTAATTGATGCCTGGAAGCAATTAGGTATGTGTATTTATAAAAAAAATTATATTATAAACTAAATTTGTATTAAATATATTAAAGCTATAAATTTCAAAGTAATTTATTTTTTTGTGTTTAAACATTACATTGTATTCTAAAATATATTTTATTATTAAAATAGCCTTTTTTACATGAGGTGAAAAAAAATTAACTTTTTTGGGTAGGTAATAGGCTTAATAATTTTTGTCAGTTTTTATGTTTATGGAATTTTTGAAACATGTTTGTACCAATCATAGCTTTACATTAAACAGATAGCTAATAGTAAATTTACTTTTTGACGTCATTACCATATAAACTATGTCTTTTTCTAAAAACCTTTTTTTTCCGATACACAGTGGAATCTCCCTATAACGAAATCGTTTAGTTCCAGTTGAAAAATTCGCTATAGAGAAAATTTCGTTATACGGAGATTAGAGATTTTTGCAGTTATTTAAATAAATGTTATAAACCTTTTAGTATATGCGATAAGTTCAAAAATATTTAATTATGACTTTCAATTAAAAATGAAGTAATATTTATTATAAATTTGTTAAAATTAATTTTTATTTTGTAAATAAAATGCTCAAAAGTGAAGTCAATTCACCAATTTAGAGAATAATATGTACTAGTATGGACAAACATAAAATGCGTATGGCCACATCCATTTGCTGTTTCCACCCCCACTCCACTCCGATTCTTGGAATCTTGACCCATAGAAATGTTGCTCCCTCTGTAGAAACCCAGGTCCCCACAACTGCATTACCCTTCACATAGCACTCTATTTTTATGTGTTATCGCTGGAATGAACAATGCGAGTGGTTCCAGAAACAGGCACATATGAGCGATTTGTTTGCACAGAAATTAGCAACTTTCTTCAAAAATGACAAAAATCGAAAAGATAAAGGTCTGGAAAAATTCGTTATAGGGAGACAACCACTTTGTTATATGGAGAATATTTTGAATGTTATTTAACATATCAATTAAAAAATTCGTTATAGGGAGAAATTCTCTATAGGGAGACTCTACTGTACTTTAGTATCCTGTGTCTAAAAAAAAAGTATTGGTGCCTTTTGAAACAGCATTTATATCTATAAAAAAAGGGGTTGGATGCTATAGTGTTCGATTGTAGTAACATTTCTTTTTCAATGAACTTAAATTAAGCTTGTTAAACTTTGAAAATAGCAAAATCACTGAAGAATTTTTCTTTGTCCAATTTGTAGTTTACGGGTGTTTTCTAAGGATGAATCATGATAAAGGATCCAAAGCTTCCAAAAATAAGAAAAAAAGGTGTGTCATGAATGAAATTATAATATATAATGAAAATATTAAGTCTCTTGATTCTGTTAATTGTACCTAACTTATTGTATTGTAATCATGGTTTGTGATTTTTTTTATTTAAATCTGATGTTTTTGATTTTTTAAGTTAACAAAATTTTAACATGTTCATCCACTCGGCTCTTCAATTATGTCTCATTTTTTATTTTATCCTTTCAGGAAATCCTCAGCAGCTGGATCCTGTCTGCACCGTCTTCGTAGAGAAAGTACCTCTGGAACCCACGATACCATTGAATGATGCCATGCATACATGGTTTTCGTCATTTTACAAAATTTTCCTCCATTTCGAGAAATTTTTAAAAAATAGTCTGTTTTGCCATCGAAATGTTATTTTGTTTTTAAATTAGTTGCATCCAACGTTCTAATAATTACCATTATTTTCAATTTTTTTCAGCTTATAACTAGAATGGTTCTGTCTGATTTAAAATAAGAATGGTTAAAATATCATTTCCCATGTTATTTTTTTTCCCTTGGCAGTTAAAAGTTATTTTTCTCTGGCTAGTTTTCTCCCGCAACACTTTTCCGGAACATAGCTGGCATTTTCATTGGCTGACCGGGGCAGGTGACGTCATAACCTTCAATTGAATGACTGATTATTATTTTCGGCAGTATCTAACATATTTATTCTTCTCACATACTTTGCTTCCAGTATAATAATGATTTTCAATTGCCATTTTTTAATATTGTTTTGGATTAACTTTTCTAATTGTCACGAAAAAAGAAGTGGGAAAATCAATAATGTGTATCTTTTGTTTTCAAAACTTTTTCATGTCATTGTGGGTGGTTTTTTTCATTTTGTTGAAGTCCTGATTCCACAGGCAACGCCATGCGCGTACTGCTAGTATGTATATTTTTACAACTCGTTGTCTATGTGTATAAATGTCTGTATATATGTTTTTGTAAGTCATATTTTTAATAAATTGTTTTTTATTCAATTGAATTGCTTTACCTGTTATTTGAACATAATTTCACTTAGTGATTTAAGATTATATTTCATAATTTAATGTTTAATTTATCTGTCGTATACAATTATAATTCGTATATCTGTTCACTGTTTATGTTTGTAATTCATTATATACTGGAGAAAGAGTGGGGCATCGTACCTCTTCATTCTATCACATTGCAGTGTGAATAAGATTTAGGAATTCATATATCAACTGTGCTATACAATTGTGCGTACCTGAGCGTTTTTAAACATGTGGGTTGAACAGTAAGAACTTGTTGAGGTTAACTATGTTAAATTTAACATGTTGTGCTTTCCATTAATGGAAAAAGTATATTTAACCGAAAAGAAAAACACAATTTAAAGTCAAATTTTGTTTCTTAGGCTAGTGGTACAAAAACGGTTTAGCCTTGGGGAAAAGAAGTAGTTGGTCATTAACTTAATACCTATTGCACAGTTATACATTGTCTCTGGTCTAAAATTTTCTTTATGACTTATAAAGTAACTACCTGTATACTAAAAGTTTAGTGTTTTCTAATACCTCTACATTATTACACATATTGAAATGATGTACTAAATATTTCATAAAATGTATTCAAGTTTTTAAGATATTTTGTTTTTGGCTTCTGTCTTTCGAGTATAATTAATTTCTGATTATATGTATACTGGTTTTGAAGAAACATCTACAGTACTTCCATAATGGGCTCTTCTTAATACAATCGGCTCCTAACATATGAGCAGGGGTCAGGAACCAATTTATACATTTTTGGGGGGTGCTAACTTCCAAATTAATGAGCATTTTTGTATGAGCAAATTTCAAAATTTGGATTCATGGTCAGAAATTGAGGGGCAGTTTTAGGTGGTCAACATTCAAATTTATGGTCATTTTTATGTGGTCATGAACCAAAATTCTAGGTCATAGAAGTTAGAGGTACTTCTATTAGATCAACTTTTAATAATTGTGAGCATTATCCAGAACATAACGAGTAATTTTATTCGTAAAACTTCCAGGTTTAAAAGGAGCTATTCGCAAAGTAACGAATACTTTTATACAAACAACTTCCAAAATTGTAAGCAGTTGCCAGAAAATAGCAGCCACTTTTATACGGTTAAGCTTCCAAAATTGTGGGCAGCGACCATGAAATCACGGGCACTTTTATACGGTGAGCTTCCAAAATTACAGGCACTGTCAAGGAAGTAACGGGAACTTTTGTACGGTCAACTTCCAAATTTACGGTCAGTGGCCAGGAAATTACGGCCATAGGTTTACGGCCACATTCATAAAATCACGGTCAGAATGTTTTACGGGCAAAATGTATTTTAACGGGCAGTGGACGGACCCTGGGCTGCCGGTCACTGCCCGTAATTTTGCGACGAAATTTTTTACAGTGTAGATTCAGGCGAGCACAGAGCAGTAAGCGCGAAAGTTCGAATACCCGGGTTAGACGTTCATCGCATACCCGTACGCACAATCCTAACATGCTTTATTGGTATCGCCGGCGATTTGCCGAAAAAGCAACTAAATGTGTGAAGCCATGTAGTTTTAAGGAAAACTGAAGGGCTCGGCTGTTTTGGCGACAGCAGACCGGGGCCTAGCTTTTAGTCGCTTGTTTATTTATGATAAAAGCACGGGTTTTCGTTTCTTGATTGACAGCGGCGCAGCTGTAAGTTGTTTTCCTCGAAGGCTAACAAATTTTACTGTTCCGCAAGACCTTGTTTTGCATGCTGCAAATGGTTCAGTAATCAAGAGTTATGGTACCAAGGGATTATACCTTGATTTGGGTTTGCGTAGGAAATTTTCCTGGACGTTCATTGTCGCGGACGTTTCGCATCCAATTTTGGGTAGTGACTTTTTGGAAAGATTTGGTCTGTTCTTAGATGTAAAAAACCGACGAGTGATTGATAATCTTATACACTTCAATTCCAGGGGAGTAAAAGTGCCTGGTCATTCTTTAGGATTAACGCTGATTTCTAATCAATCGTTTCATCACTCTATTTTGAGCAAGTTTCCTGAACTTTTAACTCCAGTGTTAGTGCATCTCATTACGTTGAACACTGCATTGAGACTCGAGGACCACCAGTTTTTTCTAAAGCCAGACGTTTATTACGTCCTGTGAAACTCAAATTTTTAAGGGAGGAATTTCAAACTTTAATGGAACAAGGGATTATAAGGCCATCAAACAGTGCTTATGCTAATCCCGTTCACTTCGTCAAGAAACGAAATGGAGATTGGAGAATTTGCGGAGATTTCCGTCGATTAAATTCAATTACAATCTCTGATCGCTATCCTCTTCCACACATACATAATTTCTCACATGCTTTAGCTGGGAAGACGGTATTTAACAAAATAGATCTCGTTAAAGCGTATCATCAGATTCCGATTAAATGCTCTGATATTCATAAGACTGCTGTTATAACACCAATTAGTCTGTTTGAATACACATGTATGACATTTGGGTTGAAAAACGCAGCACAGTCGTTTCAAAGGTTCATTGATCAGGTTTTGTTGGGTCTTGATTGTTCTTATGCTTATTTAGACGATATTCTAATAGCTTCCAAAAATGAGGGTCAACACAAATTAGACGTTGAAAAGGTTTTTCAGCGGCTCAAAGATTATGGTTTAAAAATAAACATTGGTAAATGTGTATTTGGATAGGAAACTCTACAGTTTTTGGGATTTCAAATTTCATCTAGCGGCGTTTCAACCTTGCCAGATAAAGTTAAAGTATTAATGGAATATCCTTTACCTAAAACAGTTGATGAGTTGCGTAGATTTCTCGCTATGCTTAACTTTTACCACATGTTTTTAAAAAACGCAGCAGGTGTGCAGGCTTGCCTACACGATTTGGTCAAGGGCAAAGCTAAAAAGGACAAAAGTGTGATCGTTTGGTCAGTTGAGGCTAAGACAGCATTTCAGGCCTGTAAGAATTTGTTAGTACAGTCTACTATCCTAGCCTACCCTACATGTGATGCTCAACTATCATTGATAACAGATGCTTCGGAAACTGCAATAGGGGCGGTTTTGCAGCAGCATATCGATAGTAGTTCAGAACCCCTAAGTTTTTTTCCTAGGAAGTTAACTCCCGCAGAACACAAATATAGCGCGTATGATCGTGAACTGTTAGCAATATATTCTGCGATTAAGTTCTTTCGGCATTTTTTAGGTCGTGATTTTTAGTGTTTACGGATCATAAACCACTCACTTTTGCCTTTAAACAAAACCACGAAAAGAATTCACCTAGGCAGATTCGTCATTTGGATTTCATTGGTCAATTTACTGCTGACATTCGTTACATAGCTGGCTCCTCTAATTTGGTAGCGGACACTTTTCTCACGGATTTCGGCAATAACGGTTCCGCAGGATCTATTCATTTTTAATGAAATGGCTACCGTGGATTCCGACGTGAGTTGCGATACTTCTCAGAAACTGGCTAACTAGATCGAAATTTAAGCAGTTGAGCTTACCGTCATCAAAGAAGTTTTTTGTATTGTACATTTCTATGACAAAGTTATTCATATGTTTCCCAAGTACATTCAAAAAGAACGTCTTTGATTTATTACACGGATTGTCAGTCTGGTGTAAAAGTACGACTGATTTGATCAAAAGACTGCTTTGTGGTTCAATGAATAAGATATTCAGATGTGGTGCAGATGTTGC
>BGPR01042845.1:0-13127 GCA_013235015.1 Araneus ventricosus
ACAATGTTGTCAAGAAATACAAGGATGAAAACGCTTAATTATAATTACCGGTGTCTTATAAAATAAAATGTGTATTGATTCACTGAGACCATTAATAAATGACTTTCTAGCAGAGATAGGAGATATATTTTATACTGATAAATAAATGCAGAAATAAAGCGAAAAAAGAAAAACAAAAATGGGAAAAATAATTGTAATTTCCATTTGTCTCAGAAATTAATATTAGTACCAATGTTAATATTTCGTTAAAATAGTTAATCACTTTTTTATTTCATTATTTTCTCTTATAAAAGAAAAGTGACGTTTTTAAACTGGATTTTACAAACAAATGCTCATCAGAAGATGCAATTGAAAGCTACAAATTCTACACAAAAATAATAAAATGAGTAAATACATATTCCATAACATCTGACTGCACATAGACAAAGTTACAAATGGAGGTCTGCATTAATCTGCTTATAATTATCCATTAAAGTTCAGAATGAAAATAAAAACGTGTAGATAAAACTGAATTTTATAAAAAATTATACTTTACAAATTACAGCACAGGCACACACATGTAAGATATTGCTATAAAACACATATAGTATGTGATGGAAAATTATTCAATGTCTGTGACTGCTATTATTTTTGGAAGCGCTGTCTTTAAACTTGTTAATATCGGATGTATCAAAGGTTTGTAACACATGTTAGTGGATTCTTGTCTCATAGCATTTATTAAAATTCTCCTCAGAATTGGTATAAGATTTAACAAAAGCATTGGAATCTGAACATTTAGATTTGATCACATATTGAAGAATGCTTAATAGCAAATCAGCAAAACTATAATGCTTCAAGGAACCAATGCATAAATACAGTATCGCTGAAGTAAGAATTAATATTTTCTTAGAAATAGTTTTGTGTTCTTTCATTTTAAGGAAGAAATATAAATTTTCAATAATAAATGAAATAATCTCTACACAACTGAGCTGCAGATAATATCACACTCTTAATAGGATTAGTATCAGCAGTATATAACGATGTTTCCCGATATAGTGTTTTTAACAGATGGTTATTTCTATGTGTACGTGAAAAACATGTGACGCAAACAGATAGGGTATCGGTTTGAGAAAGGTCGTAGCAGAGGACTCCCTATTGGAAAAAATTCAAAATACCGGTATCAAAATGATACAGGAACAAGTAAAAATGATAGCGGAACCAGTAAAAACACACTGGAAATTTTAAAGCCGGTATGAAATCATACCGGAAATTTTCAAACCGGTATGAAACCATACTGGAAATTCTGAAACCGGTATGATACCACACTGGAAATTTAGAAGCCAGTATGATACCATATTGGAAATTTTGATACCAGTATGAAAACATACTGGAAATTTTGAACCAGTATAAAAATATACTGGAAGTATTTAAGACAGTATACTGATTTAAATACATGTAATAAGTGCGTAACAATAACTTAAATACTTGTAATATAAAAAGTTTGATCAACCATATATATGTATGGAAGTGGATCCGCGGTGGGAGAGAGATAAGCCCCCTAAAGTAGGCGTAATCTAATTTTTAAAAATAAAATTAGTTATTACTAGGGGGTTCAGCCCCTGCTCGCGAAAGATCGCCAATCCCCCGGAGGACTGCAATCCTCCCGTGTTTGCTACGCAAACCTTGCTCGCTTCGCTTGCTACAATGAATTGCTGCGTGTCTTAGCAAAAATATTGTAAAATTTATATATATATATATATATATGAATCAGCTTTATTTTGCTTCTGATGCTTTAATTTAAATCAGCACAGAATAAAATATTTTAGCCTCAAAAAGATATTTTTCTTAAAATAAAACTAACAAAGAAAATTATGAAAGTGATAACCAAATGAATAAGATTGCAAAATTTAAAAGAAATAATTATTCTAAAAACTAACTAAGAACAAATTAGTTTTAATATTATTAATGAAGAGATTGTGGTCTTACATCTTATGACTATGAGCCTAAAAAAAGACAGTATTATGAATAAATAAAAGCCGTAAGCTGATTTCCTTTTAATGCTTTCACCTTAGTCAAGAAAGATTAAAATTTTTTGGTCCTGAAAAGGACTGTTTTTTATGTAGTGAAAGCATCAGGAAGTCAAATTCAACAGGCATTAATGTATCAGAGAATTCTCTTAAACATTTTTTAAAAAAATGATTCAACTCTATTCCCCGATATATACAAACACATACATAAAATCATGAATATATGCATTGTAAATACAATATATTGCCCTTCTGAACATTACAAAAAATTCCATTCCTTTATATACAAAACATGATTTGAAAAATTTCCATTATTATTCACCTTAAAAGTCAGACATCCTTGTAAAAGACACTTAATAAACGAGCAAATTTGCACTACATCATTACACTAAAAAAAGAATTATCTTAAACAATTGATATACATTTTAAAAAAAAATTAATACTGTATTGCAGGTCAAAATTTAAATTATATACAAAATACAAGCTACATACATATAAATGTGTTATGTTAATGTTCACGGTATTTCTCTGTAAACACAAATACATACCTCTTTGGTCGAAGAGATAATTCAAACGCTATCAAATGACCTGGCTCTAGACAAACCAACATAAAGTGTGCCATGTGTGAAAACAGGATTAGTTAATACCAAACACACTTTATTAGAAGTTTGGTCTTAGGATTTATTAATGGTCATAGAAAATGCCAAACATACAGGGAATTGTTTTATTTTAAAACTAAAAGGGATATTATTGTCTGATGGGATGAGCGGTATTCTGGGAATTAAAAATGTTTCTTTTGAGCTTGACTCAATTATTTCTGCTTCAATAACGTTACGCTGTAGTTTTGTCACTATTAGCTTTGTTGTACAGCCCGCTGCACAGGCCTTTTGAAGGCATCAAATTTTGTAGTAGCATTATGATTGCACTTTTTTTTACTACTTGCTGTTGGTTTGGCAAGTGAACGGCCAACCTCATGATTACCTACATGAGATTTCTCTGAGAGAGAAAATTCAATGAGTCTCCACATCGCTTCAGGAGCACTTACATCATATCTGCATTACGAACAGCAAACCTGTAGGAATAATATTGCAACTATGTAACCCTAACACGTTTTGCAGATATTCTTTCTTCAACATGTTCCAAGTTCGAATTCCAACCGCATTCTCCATTCAGAAATAGAAGAGGATAAACCATAGGATCGTTGCACTGATTAAGTAGTGAAATATTTTTGTTTGAATTAACTGTTAGCAACTGGATAAATGCAAATATCTCGATTTGCTGGGGGCTCTACTTCATCTCCGACAAATATTGCAGCAACCTCTGTCCTGGAAGTAGGTGCATTATACCTGCACAAGTCAAAATCTGGATGTTCCATAAAACCATTTCAATATTTACAGCTGGATTAGATTGCATCAATTGATGCATCTGCAGATATTATTCCGCAATTGGATTTATGCTTCGTAATAAAGCGTCCAACTTCTCCATTACAGAATGAAGGCAGGCTTGATTATTCTCCATACGTCTATTCCTTGCTTCACTGGAGTCAGATATGTACAATTGTCCATAGCCAGGTTTGTGGCGTTCATTTGAACAGAGAGGAGAAACCATATGATAAATCTGACCATGTATATAAACACTATGGACATGCTCCAAGACGTGCCTTTATTTCAGCCCCCATAGATGCAAAGGCTAATGCAGCATTATATTCTCGAATTTGCTGTTGATAGTTTTTTGCTTCCTGTGAATTGCTGCAGAGAATTTCCTTGAAAAGATCAGGAGCTTCTGGATTGATTTGAAGGCTTTGGGGGATTTTTAGCTGCAAAGGCTATCATTCCCGTATTCAGAAAAAAGTTCAGATTAAGAAATGTCGAAAAAGTTCAGGTTTTGGAGGAAAAAATGAAGATTCTGTTTATTTCTGAATTATCAGTTACGACGTGTTACAATTGTGAACAAACCGGTCGTTGCCATCGGCAAAAAAGACTTTTCCGCCACGTACTATTTCCGCCTTAGCGTTTTATATATATAGATTATAATACATGTTTAAATGTTATCTGCTTTTTAAAAATTATAACAAGCCATATATACTGATATATTCAAAAATAACGAATTTCTCTTATGCCCTGCAATTGACAAATTCGAAAAGAATGATCTTAAACATTTCTTTAAAAGATGATTCAACTCTATTCCGCGATATATACAAACACATGCATAAAAATATGAATATATGCATTGAAAATCTGTATATATAAAACGCTTTAGCGGAAGTAGAACGTGGCCGAAAAAGTCTTTTCTTACGATGGCAACGACAGGTTTGTTTACATTCGGCTATGGTCGAAGCGTGGCGGCAGTGCTGCAAGTGATTTTTTTTCAACATTTCGTTAATTTCTTCATGCAAATGAGTCTGCAAGACCTTTATTACAATCTGCGGAGGAACAGCATTCGGACATTTAATGAAAATTTTGATGAAACGCACGCTTCAAAGGAGATCAGCTAGAAATAAAGCTGATAAGCTTAGGCGAGCCAGAAAACGTTCTGATCAACTTAGGCAAATCGTGTTCATTCTCAAATTGAGGTGAATGTCCCGGAACATATCTGTAGCAATATATCTGATGTGTGCGAATTTTGTGATGCATTTTATTGCGAAAACGAAGTGAACTCGAGGAAAAATATACCAAATACTGTCATGATATGAAAGTTCATCTGACAGAAGCTCCTGATCTTTTCAAGCAATTAATCTGCACCAATTCACAGGAAGCAAAAAACTATCAACAGCAAATTCGAGAATATAATGCTGCATTAGCCTTTGCATCTATGGGGGCTGAAATAAAGGCACCTCTTGGAACATGTCCATAGTGTTTATATACATGGTCAGATTTATCATATGGTTTCTCCTCTCTGTTCAAATGAACGCCACAAACCTGGCTATGGACAATTATACATATCTGACTCCAGTGAAGCAAGGAATAGACGTATGGAGAATAATCAAGCCTGCCTTCACTCTGTAATGGAGGAGTTGGACGCTTTATTACGAAGCATAAATCCAATTGCGGAATCATATCTGCAGATGCATCAATTGATGCAATCTAATCCAGCTGTAAATGTTGAAATGGTTTTATGGAACATCCAGATTTCGACTTTCTCAGATATAATGCACTACTTCAAGGACAGAGGTTGCTGCAATATTTGTCGGAGATGAAGTAGAGCCCCCAGCAAATCGAGATATTTGCATTTATCCAGTTGCAAACAGTTAATCAAACAAAAATATTTCACCACTAAATCAGTGCAGCGATCCTATGGTTTATCCTCTTCTATTTCTGAATGGAGAATGCGGTTGGAATTCCAACTTGGAACATGTTGAAGAAAGAAGATCTGCAAAACGTGTTAGGGTTACATAGTTGCAATATTATTCCTACAGGTTTGCTGTTCGTAATGCAGATATGTAATGTAAGTAATGTAGATATGTAAGTGCTCCTGAAGCGATGTGGAGACTCATTGAATTGTCTTTCTCAGAAAAACCTCATGTAGGTAATCATGAGGTTGGCCGTTCACTTGCCAAACCAACAGCAAGCAGTAAAAAAAAGTGCAATCATAATGCTACTTCAAAATTTGATGCCTTCAAAAGGCCTGTGCAGCGGGCTGTACAACAAGTCTAATAGTGACAAAACTACAGCGTAACGTTATTGAAGCAGAAATGATTGAGTCAAGCTCAAAAGAAACATTTTTAATTCCCAGAATACCGCTCATCCCATCGAACAATAATATTGCTTTTTTTTTCGTTGTTGATTTTGCTTTTTCATCGGAAGGTTAGGAACTTTTTTTCTCCTTTGGTTTTTGCTTTTGAATCCCTCCCCCCGTGAAAACAATTCTGTGTACGTCACTGTACTGTATATTGCTTTTTTTCCTTCTACGACCCTCCGTGTGGAGCGGATGTTGCATTCCAGAAATAAATTGCCCGTGTGAATGGAACAATTTGGGCTTGTTAAATTCTGGCACTCTGATGTAAAATTTTTAGAAAAACTCATTTTCTAATTTTTCCGGTTAGTTGAGATTTCCGGATACTTGAATGCTGGATAATTAAGAATTTACTGTACTGGTTTTACACATGCCCAACTTTATGTTGGTTTGTCTAGAGCCAGGTTTGATATTGTTTCAGTGATATCTTCGACCAAAGAGGTATGTAATTGTGTTTACAGAGAAATACCGTGAACAGTAACATAACCCTTTTATATGCATGTAGCTTATATTTTGTATATAATTTAAATTTTGACCTGAAATACAGTATTAATTTTTTTAAAAATGTATATCAATTGTTTAAGATAATTCTTTTTTTAGTGTAATGATGTAGTGCAAATTTGTTCGTTTATTAAGTGTCTTATTCAAGGATGTCTGACTTTTACGGTGAATAATAATAGCTTTTCAAATCATGTTTTTTATATCCAGGAATGAAATTTTTTGTCATGCTCATAAGTGCAATGTTTTGTATATACAGGAATGAAGTTTTTTGTTATGTTCAGAAGGGCAATATATTGTATTTACAATGCATATATTCAAGATTTTATGTATGTGTTTGTATATATCGTGGAATAGAGTTGAATCATTTTTTTAAAAAATTGTTTAAGAGAATTCTCTGATACATCAATGCCTGTTGAATTTGACTTCCTGATGCTTTCACTACATAAAAAACGGTCCTTTTCAGGACCAAAAAATTTTAATCTTTCTTGACTAAGGTGAAAGCATTAAAAGGAAATCAGCTTACGGCTTTTATTTATTCATAATACTGTCTTTTTTTTATGTTCATAGTGATAAGATGTAAAACCAGAATCTCTTTATTAATAATATTAAATCTAATTTGTTTTTAGAGTTAGTTTTTAGAATTATTATATTATTTTAATTTTGTAACTCTTATTTATTTGGTTATCACTTTCATAATTATCTTTGTAAGTTTTATTTGAAGAAAAATATCTTTTTGGGTCTAAAATATTTTATTCTGTGCTGATTTAAATTAAAGCACGTGGTACCAGAAGCAAAATAAAGCTGATTCGTATATATATACGATATATTTCTATTGAATGATTTATTATGTTAATTTGATAAATCCTGTGCTCCGTAATATGTACCTAATCCAGTACAATTCTATAATCAATATTCTAGTTTGATACTGGTTCTGATTTCATACTGGATCCAGCATCATACCGGCTTATGAAACACCGGTTCCGGTATGATACCGGATCCAGTATCATACCGGCACCGGTGTTTCATAAGCCGATATGTTTTTTTTATACCGGAATTTTTTTTCCAATAGGGCTGGTATATGCAGTGGCGGTTTTTCGCACAGGTGTTAGAGGTGCTCGCCTCGGGCATCTAGGGGGGACTCAACCGAAAATGAATTTTTGACATTGGTCAGGGGAGGGGGCCTCAAAGCTATTTTGCAACTGTGTCCCCATATTGACAAAATCAGCCACTGGGTATATGATGATTGATTCACTGAAGAAATACGTCTGACAAAATTCCCGCGCTCTTTAAGATCAGTTGCATTGGTAAAAATTGTTAATTGATGACAAAATAGTGACACTTCATAGATGTCTTGGCCATTTTCTTAGAGGAATTCAAAAAATTTCGGGGACCGTTTCGTACCGCACCGTTCTTTTCGAAAATGTAAAGTAAATTTAACAAGCTTAAAACTGACCCTTTACTCGTCAAATAAGTAAAATAAAATAAAAATGTATATACAATTAATAAATCTCAAAACACATAGAAAATAAATATTTTATTTACAGTTGAAATATTATTTATTAAAGTTCAGAATCAGGAAAATGGTGCAGATAAATCAGAATTTTATAAAAAAAATATACCTTACAAATTACAGCAAGCTCACATAAGATTTTGTGATAAACACATTATCTGGCATGTTACAGTAATATTTTGAAATAATCGAAAGCCAGAGACTGCTATTATTATTGGAAGAACTGTCTTCAAAGTTGTTATTAGTGAATCTGGATGTATAAAAGGTTTGTAACATAAATTAGTGGATTTCTTTTCTCAGAGTATTAATGAATTTCTAACTTGCAGTTGGCATTGCATTTACCGAAAGCAATTCAATTTAGCTATATAAATTTAATCATTTATAGAAGAATGCTTAAAATCACATCAGAAAAAATACTGTGCTTCAAGGAACTAATGCGCAAATACATTATTTTTGAAGTTCGTATTATATTTTCTCAGAAATATTTTCGTCTTCTTTTATTTTAAGCAACAAATAAACATTTTCATTGATTATTGAAATAAACGTAAGACAGTTAGGCTGCAGATATTATCATTCTCATAATAAGATTACTAAAAGCCTGATAAGATCACACACCCAAACATCAAATTTAGTCAATATTGTTCTTAACGTTTTCATCTAAACTATATTTTTTCCTGCCTTTAACAAAAGAAAATATTTTACAATTCTAAAAATAAAATTTTCTTCCTCTTTCTTTAACATTTATTTCCATGTTCGTTATATTATTTCAGTTAAGAGTGACATAAAAATAAATTTCCGACTGATAATTATTTGATAAAATAATAATTATTTTCAGAATGAATTCTTTCATTGTAATTTTTATGAATTTAAAAGATATTTTTCTAACTAGTGTAATAATGAAGTTAAAATCTGTTCTAGTTTTAAAAAATTATACTTAAACATGAAAATAAATTTTTTTAATGAAAATCAAATCTATATAATGAAATAATCATTGCAAAACTGAAATTTTCGATTTGATCTGAAAGATAAAACAATAAAAATAATGTATCATTTCCATATACCTTAAAATGTGCGCTATGTTTTGACAAAAATTTAATTTTACTCTATTTTTATAAAGAAAAATGAGTAGATGGAGATTATTAATATGAAAGAAATTTACATTAATATCATAAAACTAGTTGAATGCAGGTAAAATGTGTCGATTCAAGAACACTGTTCAACTATATATAAATAGCAGATTTTCTTATCAAACCTCCAGGCTTTCAATTTTTTTATGTTTGAATGCGGCATTAGAACAAAATCTATTTTTTTTAAAACCACAATATCTATTTTACGTAAGCACACACAACGTGAAAAAAAAATCCGACACCGCAATTCTTACTGAAAGTAACCTCAATGCAAATAGAATTAAAATTCACCAAACCACAGAGGAGTGTGGGGTCTCGGATCCTGTGACATCCCTAATTTGCAGTAAGTACATCCTTATAAGTCTTCATTGTGCTGACCGTTGTTTTCTCCAGATAATCAATCAAGATGTCAAACCAAGAGAGGGGGGTAAGAAATTCAGAAAAATACGTTTGTCACTCTTTAGAGACAGTTAACAATGAACGTAATATTCAGTGCAAACCGATTTCGGCGTGTTTCCGAAAACACATGGAAATGCGTGTTGTACGTTTATGGGGTAGTCCAAGGTCAACATAGAAATACGTGTGAAACACTCATAGGGTTAAGAAATTTTATTTGTACCTTCACAAGAATAAATCTTTTTGTGTTTATATATATAAATCATGCTTTTAAATAGATATGTGAGACATGTTTCAAAAGGTTAAGCAGAAAAGTTGAAAATCGGGAGAAAATGGCTAAAAGTAATTCGATATTCTTGAAATTTGGATATATTACAAATAAAAGTAAGCTGCATCGACTACATTTATGCAAAAGAGTAGCGCTATCATCACTGTAAGTAAATATGATAAGCTTCAAATCAGTTGTTTAGGAGGAAACCGCTATTTAAAGAACCCTTATTACCCCTTTCATGTCGTCTACTTTCATCCACAAAATAGTTTTTTTCGTTCCAGTCGTATGTCTGCTCTCAGCCACCACATCAAAGAACCATAATGATCTTATACTAAATGATCAAGGTTCGAATATACTTAGAATTTGAAATATTATTTTACAAATTACGTTTTAGTGTAATTACGCTTTTTCTCTTGTTAAAATATTTTTTTAAAAATAATTTTAAATTGCAACCGGGAGGTTACAGAAAGAAGTGTACCGCGAAATTGAAAGTAGTATATTGAGGGCGGAAGACGGCAAACTAATTATTTTTGCGGCATATATTCTTGAAAACTAGGGCTTCATATTGGAGACTGCTTTGAAAGATACCACACGATGGAGGAATATAAACTATAATTTTTACAAAAAATTAAAAACATTACTGTGTTTTAAATATCTGAAGTGTAAAAATGAATTAATAAATTGTGTTTTTCTTCATAATATCGCATATTACGCATTACTATTCGTTCAATGAGCATTAGTTCCGACCAGCTCCACACCTATGTGTAAACTTAATACGACCGCAAAGGGTTAAACATTTTCGAGATTGAAAAAGTGTAAAAAGGAGTCCTAGGTGACATTTGCGAACAGAATTTCATTATAGTGCCATAGGCCGACCAGAACCAGGTGAATTACAGTCAAGAGAGCTTAATGTCGATAGTTCCGACAAGTATGCAGGAGGTAGTGTTCTTGTATGGGGACGAGCACTTTGATGTGAGCGCACGGACCTGCATCTGTTGCCACATGGAACTTTCAATTTTCAAAGGTATTGAACGACAAACTGGATCCTACTGTATGCTCTTGTATGGGGAGGATTGTCTTGAAGTGTCCAGAGACCTGCATCTGTTGCCACACGAAACTCTCAATGCTCAAAGATATTGAAAGGAGAAACTAGATCTTTTGTCCCTCCACATGATAGCGCAATTGACAATACCTTGAATTTGAAATCATATAATTCCCAACATCACACTGCTCGCCTCGTGTACCAATTTCTTGTAGAAGATACTGTAGTACAAATGGAATGGCCAGCTGATACCTCCGAAAGAAAAAGCCGTGCAACTAATTCTTTTGAATCTTTTGACATCAGCAAGTGAAGTCCATCAGCAATTGCACGAAAGCTTGAAGGTTCATATAGTTCGAATGCTGCTATCAGGACCGTGGCTTGGATTTAAGCATGGCATCACTAGTCTGTTAACATAAACGTTTTTGAATTTTTAAATGTACGTCTTATTGCGTGCATTTAAGAAAACAAAAAAAATGCCACAGCAACACGTAAACATAAAAATGCTATGTAATTATTTCTTTTGCAAACTACAAATATTCTTCTCCAGTGTCGTTCTATCGCTTTCCAAGTGATCCCCAATCCAAGGAAAAGTTGATTTCAGCTATACAGCGTGAAAACCTCGAGCCGAAAAAAATTTCAAGAATGAGTATCATTTTCCATTTTTCCACTCTTCAAAACAAGTTGCAATGATTTTGCATATTTTATAGTTTATTATTTGTTTAAGGCATTAATGTTTACTCTATTGTTATATGCACAGAAAAGTCAATTTAGCTTTATTAAGCTATATAGTTCCTAAACAAAACTGTATGAAAATATTATTTAATAGCTATTAGGCAGCCTAAAATAGTATGAAAAGTTTTATTGCATCAGTTATAATTAACTTACTAACTTAATTGAAAAATATCTATCTTAACTATTTAATCTCATTTCACATTATTGGTTTTATACTTAAATCCCACTTCAAAATTGGGTCAAGTCGTTGGAATATCTTATAAAATAAAGACACCAGCTTTGGGCTGCAGTATTAAGAAATTTCTGGAATGGAAAAAAATCATACAATTATAAACCTTCCAACGGGTGTGCCTAAGAAAAGTTTACGACAAACGGAATTTTTCATACCCTGTTCTCAAATTCGAAGTCAAAACTGTCTGAATATCATTGCTATTCCTTCATAAGACCCCTCTCTTCAAGAATAAATGGGTTTATCCGAGTTTCAAGGTTATATACTGTTTTATGCTTCTGTCGTAAAATATTTACCTCGCGCCCGCTTGTGTAATTAAGTACTTTTTTCAAGTCTTAAAGTTTCAGTTTGGTAATTATATATCCAGTCGCATTACGGAGATTTAATATTTCATTTTACATTGACAAAGAATATTTAACATGTGATAAACCTGCTAATAATCCACCAAGCCGAAGAATTTTCTTGACAAACGTAGTCCTCAGTCTTATGAAAAAACACCTCACTACTCGAGCCCAAAAAATTTTATCATCGCCATATGACATTGCCATGTCTTTATGTGTAAATTATACATCACAGCCTGAAAAAACAAGTGAACATCAACCAGAAATGAGAATAAGAGTTTGCGGTTTCTGTTTGAAAGAAAGAAAACAGTCAGCAAAATCCAAGAAATGCCGTATTTGCAATATACATATATATATATATATTAAACTTGTAAGCAACACTATCTAGCAAAAAATCAGTCATTCGATTGCAAGGAAAATGAGCAGAGTCTTTGTTGTACAAACTTAGCTGACATTATAATATCTTTTATTATATATTGCTTAATACCTTTTTTATGAAATAATATTATGAAATCTCATTATTTTCTCTGATTTCTGTATAATTTTATATTTTTCAAATAACACTAAAATTAATTTTCATTCATGATTTTTTTTCTTACGTGTCTCTTATTGCTGTTACTAATATAATTGCCCAGATACTCCGGTAACACTCTGACGTCACTAATATTAAAACTCGCGCCATAGTACTGTGAGACATTAAACAGCATTATTTCATTGTTAGAAAACCTAAATTTCAGTAATTTTAAATTTAAAAGAGTAATTGTCGTTCTAATTTAATAGCTCTAAAATAGTGAAATATAATTTTCTATTGATTGATATAAAATGTATCTCGCTATGGTCAATAGTTCCCGAGAAATTTTAAATTACAGTTATCCTATATTTCAAATTAATTTCCGTTTTTTAATAGAAAGTAGTAAATTACGTTAGTGGTATAACATGCGCGTGATACAGTTTGAATGCCAAATTGTATCTGAATGCAATCGTGGCGATGTTGTTTTCTTGCCAAGAATTAAATTAGCCACCAGTGACGTATATCTACCATTCGTTCTCAACCGCCGCCAGTTCCCGTTAATTCCAGCTTACACGATGATTATCACCAAATCGCAGGGGCAAACTTTCGATCATGTTGGAATTTACCTCGATGAACCTGACTTTTCACATGGACAGCTCTACGTTGCACTTTCAAGGTCAAGGACTCCCAATGACGTTAAAATTTACACAAAGACATCTGAAGTATAAG
>BGPR01042846.1:0-11546 GCA_013235015.1 Araneus ventricosus
TGGGTTTTGTCTATTTATTGCAGTGATATTTAAGTCGTTTCTGATTCGGATCTGCGACATAGTGATGTACTTGTCTGAAGATTCATCAGCCTTTGCCCTTTTCCTTACTTTTTATTAAACCTCCTCATTAGATGCCACCACCCATTTGATATATTTTTTCACGCAGGATACACACGCCGAAACGCAACTTAAAACGTTGTATGGGAGATCCTCTATATTTTGGTAACATAACTAATGTGTTATTTTAGAGATAAAGGGTAACAACAGAAGTTACAAAAGAGAATTGAAAATCGGAATTGCACTTCGGCGCCACAAAAACGTTGTATGGGGAGATCCTCTATATTTGGTAACACAACTACAATGTCTTATTTTAGAGATAAAGGGTAACAACAGAAGTTACAAACAAGAATGGAAAATCGTACATCGCTGATCGGCGCCACAGAAAACGTTGTATGGGAGATCCTCTATATCTCGGTAAATACATATATTAAAAACATAACTAATGTCTTATTTTAGAGATAAAGGTTAACAACAGAAGTTACAAACAAGAATTGAAAAAGGAATTGCAGTTCGGCGCCAAAAAAAACGTTGTATGGGAGATCCTCTATATCTCTGTAAATACATAAGGGGTAACAACAGATGTTACAAACAAGAATTAAAAAAGGGAATTGCAGTTCGGCGCCACAAAAAAACGTTGTATGGGAGATCCTCTATATCTCGGTAAATACATATGTTAAAATCATAACTAATGTCTTAATTTAGAGTTAAAGGGTAACAACAGAATTTACAAACAAGAATTGAAAATCGGAATTGCAGTTCAGCGCCACAAAAAACATTGTATGAGAGATCCTTTATATCTCGGTAAATACATATGTTATAAACATAACTAATGTCTTATTTTGGAGATAAACAAAACATTGTCATTATTCTTAAATTGTTAACTATTCTAACTATTGATAAATATTAAAAAAATGTCTTTATTCTTAAATTGATAACTATTGCAATCATCATTAAATTTTTAAAAAAATCCTCTATTTTCTTAAATTGTCAACTATCACAACTATTGTAAAATCTTAAAAAAATTGTTTTATTCTTAAATTGCGACATAAAATAATAAACATGCTACTTTTTTACTGAAAATATAGTTTTCCCTAATTTCCCATAGAGTTAACATGTTTATCCCGTTTTACCCCATTAGTGGATGCCTTGACTTTTTCTACCAAAAAATAATTAGTAATAAAAGTTATGAAACTGTGACTTCTCCGAAAAGATATATTAAACTCTGATAAATAAAGAATATTTTATTAAAATTTGAGAAGCTTTATGTCGAATAATTTATCTCCAACAAGGCTTGAAACCTTAGGGATCTCGTTTCACCCCACTTTCCTCTACATCTTCACGAGGTGAGGCTTTGGGGTCTAACCTTAGGCATTCCATTTTACCCCACTTTCCCCCACATCTCCACTAGATGAGGTGCTGGGTCTCTTCAGGCCTTCAAACCTTAGGTATTCCGTTTTTCCCCACTTTCCCCTACATCTCCACGAGGTGAGGCTTTGGGGTCTAACCTTAAGTATTCCGTTTTGCCCTACTTTCCCCTACATCTCCACGAGATGAAGTTTTGGGGTCTCTTCAATCATTGTAGTTGCTATTAGAATGACGCGTTGTCGATTCGGATCTCTTTCTTGTTGACGATGTATCAGAGATTCTTAGAGAATCCAATATCTCTAAGAAATTCTTAAGTTTGTAGTTACGATTAATGAAGGCTGGATCATGTTTTACTTCTGTAATCAAAATGCGATTCATAAAGGCATACGATAAGCATCCAAAATAACATAGGATCATTGGTGCCGAAATGCCATCTGGAGGTGGAAGAGCAGATGGCATTTAAAATAATACAGCGCTGGCCAAAATGCCGATTTCTTTCTGAATCTTAACTGTATTTAGCTGAAATTTTAATATAAATTGCCCTATATATCTCTGTTTGAAGTTATGGAAGAAAAATTATGCTACTTTTCGCACATGCGCAGTAAAAAATATTGTCAACAAAAGCTCATATTTTCTCTAATATCTAAAATATCTGCATTTAATACAATGCCCGAGATTTTGGTATCTTCCCGAATATCTGTATTATTTTCATGAAAATGCATGTAAATATTGCGCACATGACACCAAAGAATTTATTAAAGTTACAAACCATTATCAGCTTCCTGTGAAGCAGGGTGGTCCAAAATTCCTTTTCGAATTCATCATTGTCTGTCGGTCCCCTAAATGCCATCTTGACCGAATCTTCAATGTAAATTGTGAGTTAAAACTTATTTTTATATGATCGAAGTTCCAGGAGATATTCGAAAAAATGTGCAAAATTCAAAAGTGCCCGCGAATTTAATTACCGTTGTTTAACATTTAGAGACTTTATTAGACAACATCATATATCGGAAACTACCTGAATTGTAGAATTCAGAATTAACATCCATGACTAAGGGGTCTATTCTGGTACCCCCGGTTGGGTTGGGTTCCGTTGTTAACTTGCCGAACCCAACCCAACTCCCAACCCAACCGGGGGTACCAGAATAGACCCCTAAATCAAGCAGTGGATAAATTACCGCTGAAGATTCAAACCACGTAACGTAGCACAATACGTCTTTATCACTCTCTTTTAACACATTCACTGCCACAGACGCGCTGGTGCGTCCAGGACCTATTATATAATTATATGACCTGTTCCCTACTGTGGTTAAGAGATGGCAGAGATGGGGCCATCTAATTAGATCGATGGTTCAAATCTCAGGCGTGAATAGTGGCAGCGAATATTTTAACATCGCCCATTTCCAAACAATTATTAGCAGTCAACAAATAAATGCGACACCGCATAAATAATTTATATGCGAGTATCCGAAGGAAATGATGAGCTAGTTTCTGAAGGAAGAATGAGTCAGAGTGACATTACAACTGAATTACTCGGCGGCAACCTGAGAGTAATGATTGTAATAAAAGGAGGCCACGTTACGCTTAACGCAAGTAGCATCCGGTTTTATCTACAATCTCCGAAGATGTGTTTTCTGGGGGTCTGTCCGTTTATAGCAGAGGGTATTAGCATGCCATTCCCGATACCAATCTTATACTTGGAGATGAGTTTGGCTGGTGATTCATAAACAAGGCTTGCAGATCACAGATAAAGGAGGCACTGAACTTTTAGGTAGATTTCTCATAGGAAGACTACCTAAAGGAAGTGTACCTAGCCTAGATTCCTTACAAAAACAATGGTTCTCATAACACGACTTCCGAAAAATTTATGCAGATCTTCACAGTTCATGACGTTAGAACCCCCAAACCACCCCTGCGTTCAAAAAAAGTTTATATATATATATATATATATATATATATATATATCAATGTCATGAAAATCAATAAATGTTGAAATAAAATGGAGAGACTGTAGTTAATCGGTAAAAGCGTATAGATGCTCATCAGGGTAAATAAAATCTATACGGCTATCTATCTATCTCGAATTTTTCTTACCGCAGATTTTTTTCTTGACATTTTGTTTTATGAATGTTTATGTCGTATATGTTGTTTTTACAATTATGCTATGATTGCTTCTTATTTGTTATATATAACTAGTATACAATCATACAGAAATAAAGTAAGCAAAACATATCAAGAATCAAATCCTATACTAAAAAATCATTATTTGAACAATACATCAATTTTAAATAAAATCTAATAAATTGAAATTACTAAAGATACATAAATATATATATCGCTTTTTCCCGTGTTATCTTGTGAACACGATAACTAAAGCAATTTTGATTTAATCTTAACCAGCGTGGGATATGTTGTAAGGATACTGAAAATCTCGGTCGAGTTCGTATATGGGCTATCCAATTCAAAGGGGGTGGTTTCTAAAATTTTTTTATTAATATTCTTTTAACAGGAAATCAATCCATTGGCCAATATTTATCTGTTCATAAAGACTCTTTCAGTAAGCCGCCAACCAACAGACGCTTCGAGGAAGCGGTTGTCGTTGATTGGCCTAAGATGATGAGATTCAAAGCTTCATAACTTGGTAAATTTCAGTCTAATGGAACCTAAAATCGAGCCCAACTTCCTATAAGGTTTTTTAATCCGGTTATCGGATGTTTAAAAAATAACCGGTTATAACTGGGACAAAAAATAACGAAAAAACCGGTTAACCGAAACAAAAAACCGGTTTTTGGTTAAAACCCCATCCCTGGATGTAAACCATCAGACGAAATTTGACCATTGACGCAAACAAGCCAAAGAACATGAAAAAATCGTCTTTATGCAATTCTTTTGATTATTCATTTAATATATTTATCTCTTTGAAGAAATGCTTCCCGAGTCTATGAGAGCCCGCATAAATGTTTTATACCCGAGTGTCAGAAGGAAATGAAGATCTCGTTCCTCAAGAAAGAAGAAACGAGAGTGACATTACCCTAGAATTACTCCACGGCCACCTGGGAGGTAATGAACTCATTGAAAGAGGCCCACTTTTCCGTAATGTAAGTGGAATCCAATTTTATTTGCAATCCCTGGAGTTGAGGTTCCTGCATTTCTTCATTGGATATTAGCATATCGTTTTCAATTCGGATCTGTTACTTGTTGATGACGCTTGTGGTTTGTAATACTCCAACCTCTGTGGACTTTTTAAGGGATAGCAGAATAGATTGAAGTTGAGTCGATATCATTTTACGATGGAGAATTCCTCTCTATCTTGATATTTAAGATCTGGTATTGCTTTATGCTTCAAATTCTTGGCATAGTGTATGTTTCATATATGATGCCGCGTTGTTAACGCCCAATGGTAAGTGGATTGATTGCAATTATACAGTAAGTGGGCAGCAATTCTTATTAAATAATCATCAGATTTTTAAATGTCATTACTTTAAAATATACACATATCAATGCGAATCAGGATAAGGAGAAGTAATGGCTAAATATTTATTTGCATAATTACGTTTGTCCATCTCGATGACCATATGAACCTCGAACACAATCTTGCGTGAAACTGTAACAAGAAAGAAGAGTTTTAATTTTTCAAGAGACGGGGCCACACGGGGAGACACCGCGAGTACAAGGATATGAATTGTTGCCGGATACTCCCACGAAGGACACCGCAAGTACACGGATATGAATAGCTGCCGGATACTTCCACGGAGGACACCGCAAGTACACGGATATGAGTTGCTGTCGCATACTTCCACGGAGGACACCGCGAGTACACGTGGATATGAGTTGCGCCGGATATTCCAGTGACAATCGCGAGTACACGGATATGAGTTGCACGAGAATACTTCCATGCGGGGGACACGCAGAGTACACGACATGAATAGTACTCCGGATACTCTTCCACGGACACCGCAGTACACGGATATGAGTTGCTCGCGATGATTCACGGAGGACACCGCAGACACGATATGAGTTGCTGCCAAGCCCACGGAGGACCACCGCGAGTACATGGATATGAGTTCGTCGGTTAGCTCAATTCTATGTCACGCGACAGGATATGAGGTGCCTGACACTTCCACGGGAGGACACCAGAGTAACACGGATATGAGTTGTCTGAGATACTTGCACGAGCACACTGCGATGCGATAGTTACGCCAGATACCGCAACGGAGGAACGGATATGAGTTGCAGCTTACCATGCCATGGCCCGGAGCGATACTTCCACGGAGGACACCCTAAGTACACGCATATAGGGTTGCCGTCTGCATGACTTACTCATACTGGATGGTTGATACCTCTGCAGAGTGGACACGGATATGAGTTGTTCCGATACTTCCACGGAGGACACCACGGAATCCCATATGAGTTGCGCATGGATCTCACGGAGGACACCGCCAGTACACGAGATATGAGTGCTTCCGGATATTCCAGAGTACATGATCATGAGATTGCTGCCGGATACTTGCACGGGAGGAACGATATGAGTTCTACCGGATACTCCTGGAGGACACCGCAAGGCGCACGAGTTGCTGCGGATACTTCCACGGAGGACACCGCAGTACCAGATATGAGTTGCTGCCGGATACTTCCACGGAGGACACCGCGAGTACACGGATATGAGTTGCTGTCAGATAAGTAAGCAGTAACTCGTCTCCTCTGTGGGTATACTAATAGTGGGGCTTGGGTCCCTCCACTAGTGATAGTGCGTGCCTGCTTCGTGAGGGGTCGAGCCGTGGCCAGGTGATTGGCTACTAATACTCCTGCCTCAGTACTCGAAGCTATTGCAGCGGCTGTCATTCAGAACCCCGAATGCCAAGGCAGGGCGGGGTGGTCCAGTTGTTCTAGTTTTCAAGCGACGTTGGATTAGCTGTTTGGTGTTGATGACTCCGAACTTTTTATATGGATCCAAAAGTCTCCAGATCTTACAGTTTAAGCTTTCCTCCTTTTGGGTTACGCTAAGGCACCACGTTTGTGCCGCCATTTTTAACCACGTTGAATGAGTTTCAGATCCGTCTTGCCAATGCTTTTACGAACATAAGGCATATTATGGTTTGACTTCTCTGTGGAGAATTGGGCTATCGTACAGACGCGCGTTGCGTAATGAACTTAAAACATATAGAAGCTATACAACTATTCGAATAAAAATTTAAAATTTTAATTTTCTAACGTAGGACTACGTTCCTCCCATTCGGGTCTCAGGAAGGAATTTGATTCACACGCCAAAACGCCACAAAAAACGTTGTATGGGAGATCATCTTACATATGTTACTATGTAGTATATGTTGTTATGTTATCCTCTTACGTATGTAATACTACATATGTTAAAAACATAACTAATGTCTCATTTTAGAGATAATAACAGAAGTTACAAAAAAAATGAAGATCGAAATTGTAGTTCAGCGACTTCTGAGTCACAAAGTTGAGTTGAGTCGCAATTCGCACCAAATCATGCGTATTTTTGCATGATTAATACGTCAAAATACTTATGATTTGTTGACGCGATCCTCTACATATCGATAACTACATATGTACAATAAATGGTAATACGTTTTTCCAGATATTTAAGTAGAAATTTTGAAAACTACCCTCACTACATAGATTTCCATATTTGTTTTCTAAGGTGGCTCTACGCCCGGGTCACCTTGGAAGCATGCATATGGTCGCAATTTGCATGACTTAAAACTATGGATGTGATAAATTTATTAATTAGAATTGAAGTAAATGTGGCTAAAGAGAAAGAAATAAGCTTTCAGAAAACGTATCACAACTCAAAGTTCTAAGAATTTAAATACATGTAAATTTAAATAACTTCTTACCTGGAAATAAAAACGACTACTCCTCTAAAGTGAAATCACTGCATACATTGGCGGCTGATCAATTTGATATCTTCAAATTCAGCCACGTGCAATGCAGATACATGTTTTACAATTCAGTAGCGCCATTTTGTGATTAAAAATGAAACTAATTCTAGTTTTGCGGAGTGGGTTACCTTAGGAACACTGGTCACCTTTGGCTCACCTACCTTATTTTTAAAAAATGTAAACAGTGTTTCTCAATGGTCACTACTGTAGTATTGCAGTTGTGTAATTTTAATTACAATCAATTAGGCAATTGTGTAATTTTAATTACACAATTGCCTAATTGATTTTATTGCTTAATTGATTCCTAATTTGCAGTCACTTAAAAATTTCTCATCGGGGTAAAAATATTAACTGACATTTAACAGGCCTTGAATAAATCACGCAATAATTTTTAATGTTATACCAAATAATTACTTCGATGTGCGAAAAATTGTCTTGAAACAAAAAGAAAATTAATTTTTGTAAGTTCTCCGTATTCAATGCTGCTTACAAATATAAAAGTTTTGTCAAAATCGACACTTTTACTTATGGTTAATGCCTAAGAAATAAAAAAAATTGACGTAACTTCTAGGGTTTGGAATCAGTATTACACTATGAAATAAAGTCAATCTGAATGATTTAAAATATTTAATTTAATGTAGTTATTTCTCATCAGGAAAATGCACAAACGATTTACAATTTGCATCATTAATTTTAATCATTAATTAACAATAAAAGTTTTGTCCCATTTTCATGAATACTTTAACAAGGAATAATTTTTTTTAACGTAGGACTACTTTCCTCCCATTGGGTTCTCAGGAAGGAATTTGATTCACACACCAAAACTTGGTATGGGAGATCCTCTATATCTCGGTAACCACATATGTTAAAAACATAACTAATCTCTTATTTTAGAGATAAAGAGTAACGTCAGAAGTTACAAAACAAAATGAAAATCGGAATTGTAGTTCAGCGACTATTGAATCGCAAAGTTGGGCAAAAATACGCATGAATTGGTGACGTGATCCTCTATTTCTCGGTAACCACATATGTTAAAAACATAACTAATCTCTTATTTTAGAGATAAAGAGTAACGTCAGAAGTTACAAAACAAAATGAAAATCGGAATTGTAGTTCAGCGACTATTGAATCGCAAAGTTGGGCAAAAATACGCATGAATTGGTGACGTGATCCTCTATTTCTCGGTAACTACATATGTTAAAAACATAACTAATGCCTTATTTTAGAGATGAAGGGTAACAACAGAAGTTTTAAAAAAATTTGAAAATCGGAAAAGAGTCACGCGAGTAAAGTAGTCCTACGCTATTAACATCAGCGGCTGTTTGAAAAAGACAGCCTCACATCATTATTTTAATTAGAAACTACATGATTAATGAACTTTGTGATTTCATAATTAATTAAAAAGTATTAAAATGTTTTTAGGTACTGCAGAGTAAATTTTATTTACAGGTATAGTTCATCCATTTCATATATAATTACAAGTTTTTTAAATGAATTAAAATTCTGTTAAATTCTAAAAGATGTCGCATATATTTTTTACGAAATATTTATTCTTTCTGATTTACGGCACTTGGATAGTAGAGAAAAAAAACTGTACATCAAACCGCTCTGAAAAAAATTACTCCTAATTGCTATGTCAATAATTGGTGCTAAAAAACTAGCTTTGCGACTACAATATATTTTTATATAAAAATTAGAAAAAAATTCATTCAGTGTCTTTATAAATATGTCAGGAATTCTAATTTAAATATTTATGAAAAGAACAAAATAGAGAAAAAATGTATAATTATCAGTAGAATCACGGCAATAAATCATGACTCCAGCAAAACCCTAATAAACATTTTTCTTCTTTATAATAAGGAGTAGAATCTACTGAAAAAGAAACAGCTGAAGGAAAGAATGAAATATTCCTTTTTTATGCAAAACAAGAGAAAATATGGGAAATTTGCTGAAAAAAGCACCTGGATCTGTTTTTGCAAAACAAATATTCGTTAAAAATAATTCTGACTTCCACACCGCTGAATTTCCCAAAATATTTTTTTAATTCTGAGCTTACAATCAAATGCGATAAAAAATATTTTTAAAGAATTTCTGGTATAAAATTTAATTGTTTCCCTTTTTATAGTTCTAAAAATGAAAAAGAAGGTATTTTGTAGAACACTCTTTTTTCTCTTCCTTCTTTGCGTTCAGAAAAAAATTTAAATTTCATAAAAAGCTTTATGTATATAAAGAAAATCACACTGCAGAGATAACTCCATTTACAGAGAGAAATGAACAGCAAACACACAAAGAACAGAAGTTATAATAAGTGAATCCGAAAGATATTAAATAACGACTAGAAAAAAATTGAATACAGGGAATATAAAAGTTCAAAACACAACCTATAAACAATTTGCAAACACATAAATAATTTAAAACGAAAAGTCGCAATCAAAAAAACATTGACAAACACACTAGGATTCTAAAAGTCGTATACTGTTATATTAATATCATGAAAACACATAATTATTTTAAAATTTAAAACATAAAATCAAAAGACCAATTCAGAAAAAAGAATTAAAAAGTCAAATATACACAAGCAGCAAATCCTTAAAAACACATTAGGAATTCAAAAGCGTGAAGAAGAATATGCACAGCAGAGATAATCAATTGTAGAGTACGAAAATTGAACACAGACCCATGAAAAAATGCCAAAAAACGGCTGAATACCTAAAAAGACTGGTGATTAAAACGCGTAAAAACTCTTAAAAATTAAATATAGTCGAGTTTAAAAAAAGCAAAATAAAACATATATTTAAGAATATTACTTAAATATAAAGTGCAAAAATCAAATTACTGATTGTTCATTCTCTTTAGTAAAACATAAATTATAATCGAAAGCATACGAATTCATTTAAAATTAATAAGAAACATTCTATATCTGTAAGAATATTATTTAAATATGATGTACATAAATCAAAATACTATTTGTTCTTTTTCTGTAAAAACACCTAGCTTATGATCGAACGTGTAAAATTCATTTAAAATTAATAAATATTCTATATCTGGAAAAATATTACTTAAATATTATGTGCATAAATCAAATTACTTATTTTTCTTTCTCTTTAATAACACATAAATTATAATCGAAAGCATACAAATTCATTTAAAATTAATGAAAAATATTCTATATCTGTAGGAATATTACGTAAATCAAATTCTTCTTTGTTCCTTCCCTGTAATAACGTCTAGCTTATGATCGAAGGTATAGAAATTAATAGTTAAATTACATATTCTTACAGTCAGAGCCCAGAACCTTTGAAAAAAAAAGCAGATACTTCTTATGAAAACAAAATAACTTTTCTCTGAAATCTAGGACTACTATAGCCTTTTGAAAGACTACCTGCTCTCACTCTGTGGGATGCAGATTCTAAATTCGATTCCGCTAAATCTTTTTTATATGTTGATTATGTGTCCATTTAGCCTTAGTTATATATTAACGTCTAGCTTTGAAGCAACGCAGAGGCTATTTTGGGAAGGACGTCGTAATCTTGAGCCGCGATCAAGTGACGAGGGCGACACCTAACCTGGAACTCCTCTCTCCAAATTTCCGCTAAATCTTTATTATATGTTGGTTATGAGACCATTTAGCCTTAATTATATATTAACGTCTCGCTTTGAAGCAACGTAGAGGCTAGTTTGGGAAGGACATCGTAATTTTGAGACGCGATCAAGTGACGAGGGCGATTCCTAATCTGGAACTCCTCTCTCCAAATTTCCACTCCACATCATCAGGAGGGCGTTTGGCCCAAGACGCCAGTTTTAGCATGCATTGCGCCGATATAAAGTACGAAACCTTAGTGAAATCAGGTTTAGAACTTGAAACCCTCTGGCCTCGAAGCCAAGGCCTTACGTGAAGGCCACCGACCCCCTTTTAATTTTTAATCTGATCTGAAAGGTGTTCGCATTGTCCTGGGATGGAAGTCAGGAGAGTGGTGTAACATGGTCCTCTTCATCTGTCCATGGTGCAATACCAAGATATTTCTCCTGAATAGTCCCAGTTTAACTTCAAAGATGTATATAAAATCTAACAAGTGTATTTTGTCTTAGCTAGTAATTGAAATTGCAAATCTCCTCTCTAATATTTCTAAAATTTTGTGAGGAAGCAAATATCTGCAACATAATTCGTATCGTCAAATGTTTAGTAAACAAAAATACTAATAAAGGGAATTAAGA